>ML101418.1:33539-60594 GCA_003697995.1 Taxidea taxus jeffersonii
AACATAGAGGGCTGAGTGTTTAAGATCTGCTTTGTAGAGAGTCGTTTGCCAACAGCAGTTTCTGCTAACACAGGCACAAAGACATCCTCACTTCCAGGCTCCCTACTCCCCTACATCTAGGGCAATACATCTGAGAAGTGGCAGTTGCCCCTGGATATTAAAAAAGATATGTGTCCTGACCTCTTGGGTCTGCCTCCTTCCCAAAGCTGTCTGTTCCATAGTTTTCTCCAGGTCTGGCATGTCTGGTTAACTATTCCTCTCCCACACACAATTTGAGATTTTAGAGACAATTCACTCACCACAGGAAACAGTAGCAAAGAAGCAAGTGAGATAAGCTGCTTGTGTGGGTGAAATCATCCTAAAAGAGAAAGTAACACATGCATGACCCTGCTGGTGACAGATCATATTTAACATGAACCTTCATTTAAGGTAATAGAGATCTTCTTATAAATGTCCGCATTGCAAGTCTAAGCACATAATTACCAGTACAGGGAGCAAGCGCTTTCTGTATATTTTATGCCAGGTACTTGGCACAAGATACAAACTGAGATCTCTAGACTACTATTGCGTTCATAGCTCACTTGTCACCGATATTGATAATTATGGAAAGGGAATTGGTAGAGGGAAATTAAACAGTTGTGAAACCTCTTGATTTGAGCAAAAAGAAAATGATTATAAATAATGGCCATCATATCAGTCCAGAATCCCTAAGAAAATCTCTCAAAATACTAAAGCTCATTGAAAAATTTTAAAGCAGTCGACATCCTCTTTGATTTTAAAATATCTTACACTAAAAGATTTCATATGTAAGAATGTCAGTCTCTCCTATATTCTCTAAATACACCGGAAATTAGAATATATACTGATAGCTTCTTCTCAAAGTAGAATTATGCTTAATTTAAAAAAACTATTTGGAAGCAGTCAGAATAAAAGAAATTCTCTACCTGAGAGCACAATTCTTCTATGGCTCTGGAGGTGAGCGTGTCTCTCGCCATCTAAAAATGGACGGTCCTCAAGCTTTCCTAACGGGGCACTGCAGGCCGTTATTTGCTTGGCTCTGATATTGACTTTGATTTTCTGCCAACAGTTTCAACTTTTTGTCCTGTCAACATATTCTGTGAACGTCCCATTCCTGTGTTCAGCTATTGAATATATTAACTATTTCATGTTAGGGCCCCACAATGCATGCCCAGATTTCTATTTTTATTTTTTATCCCTTTTTTAATTGATTTCATGTATTTATTTGTTTGTTTATTTATTTATTTATTTATTTATTTGAGAGAGGGAAAGAGTGAGAGAGAGCATGAGAGGGGAGAAGGTCAGAGGGAGAAGCATATTCCCCATGGAGCTGGGAGCCCAATGTGGGACTCGATCTGGGGACTCCAGGATCATGACCTGAGCCAAAGGAAGTTGCTTAACTAACTGAGCCACCCAGGCACCCTAGATTTCTATTTTTTTTAATGTTCATAACTTTTCCCATTATTTGGAGTCATGCAACTTAAATCTTACTTAACTTTTCCCACTGCAATTACCTGGATGACAACTGACTAAGAGATGGATATGGGTAGCTCTTTCTGGCAGGATGAGCTTTTGATGAGTGATATCTATGCTTTTTCATACCCTCATCAAAGAAGCATGTAACACCAAAGTTTTGAGTCTGGAAGGGAATTGGAGGATGATTTGGCCCTTCTCCCACCCAGTTTAGGAAATGATATATAGCAGGAGTGGACAAACCACAGTTCACAGAACAAAGCTGGCCCGGTGACTGTTTTTATAAATAAAGTTTTATTAGAACACAGCCATGCCCATTCATTCATGTAATTGTCTATACTGGCTTTCATTCTACAACTACAGAGTTAAGTAGTTGTGACAGACAGTATGGCCTACAAAGCAGAAAAAGTTTATTTTCTGGTCCTTTTCAGATGAAGTAAGGAGAAACCTGTTATATATGGCACTCCTAGTAGAATTTAGACTTCCCTGTCAGGATGCCTCATCTGGGAAAAAAAAAAAAAATGCCCGTTTTCCTAGAAATCTGTTCCTTTTCTATTTTATTTTTAATAAAAAGTCTCATTATATACTGAAATGCACCTTCTTGCAACTACTTTAATATTTTAATATTTACTTATTTAGCCTGTGTGTGGAGCAAGGTGAGTGGAGGGGCAGAGGGAGAAGGAGAGAGAATCTTTGAGCAGGCTCCACGCTCAGCAATGAGCCCAATGCAGGGCTCGATCTCACGACCCTGAGATCATGACCTCAGCCAAAATCAAGAGTCGGATGCTTAATCGACTGAGCCACCCAGTTACCCTCTTCTTTCAACTTCTATCCTTCAGTCCTAGATTTACTTACTAGATCCATACAAAATAATTTATTCTCTTTTTTGTGTGTGCTTCTTAAACTATTTGAAGACCATAATCACTTGCCCTCTAAATCTCCTTTTTTTTCTAACCCTCAAAATTATAGTACATCATTCTGACTAGTAAATTAGATTTGTAGGGAGTTGGTTCTTATATAAATATTTTATGCATATTACTGCAATGCAGAAACATGTTTATTAAAAATGTAGCATAATGTTGTCAGCAAAATATTTTCTGGCTGTAATGAAGTAGCATTTTTCAAATATGCCTACCATGCCACCTTGTAGATTCAGGGTATCAACTAGTACACAGGCAGCATTCCGCCCTGAGTGAGCCGGGCATCCCCAGCTGCTCAGCTTCAAGGCTATATATCATCCTCTCCCCCAGAGGCCTGTTGCCAGTATGTGTTTTTCTTAAGGCTATATCTAAATGTGCTTGGTAACTAGTAAAATTTCCCATGGGTTATATTTTAAGTAATACATTATTCTCAGGGACAGTTGCATGGGGGGAGGGAATGGAGGAGTCCCTAGTGGAGCACAGGACACTTGGGTGGGAAGGCGGGCTGGCTGCAAGGTGGTGATCTGTTGTGTTTTGGTTTTTGTTGTTGTTGTTGTTGTTGTTTTTTAAGATAAAGCCTTGAGTCTCTAATGAAGCTGCTGTGTGGCCAGGAGATGGGGTGACCAGGAAGGAGATCAGTGAAAAAAAAGCTACACTCTGCTGCTCATTAATAAAAGAATCTCAGTTCACTGAGGAAGGTCCTTGGTGGTGACCTTAGACTCTTGAAAGATTTCTGCTCTCCACATTTTCATGGCATTAAATGTCCCTGCGAAGGGTCATACTTTAGGCTCTGCTCTTCCCAGTGCACCTCAGTGAGAAGTAAGGTATCTTATATATATAACACTGCTATTATATAAATAAATAAAATACATATTAACAGAATAAATTATGAAATAAATATTTTAGTAGAACAGGTGTGGTAGGGCAACAGCTGGGAGGGGAGGGTAGAATAGACTGCTATTTGTAAAGGACCAAAAAGAGGAAAGAGGGCAGTAGGAAACACAAGATGGCATCATCAAGCATCTCATTTAAAAAGGCATCTTCCAGGGCACCTGGGTGGCTCAGTGGGTTAAAAGCCTCTGCCTTCGGCTCAGGTCATTATCTCAGGGTTCTGGAATCATGCCCCAATCATTCTTATGTTCATTCCTATGTTCATTCTTAAATGAACATTTAAGAATGTTCTTAAAAGAAGGAAGGGAGGGAGGGAGGAAGGAAGGAAGAGGGAGGAAAGAAGAAAGAAAGGAAGAGAGGGAGGGAGCAAGGAAGAAAGGAAAAAAGGCAAGAAGGGAGGGAGGGAGAGAGAGAAGAAGGAAGGAAGGAAGGAAGGAAGGAAGGAAGGAAAGAAAGAAAGAAAGAAAGAAAGAGGAAGAAAAGAGGAGGGGAAAGGAGAGAAGAGGAGAGGAAAAGAAAAGAAAGGGAGGGAGGGAAGAAGGGAGAAAGAAAGAAACAAAAGAAGAGAAAAGAAAAAAGAAAGGAAGGAAGAAAGGAAGGAGGGAGGGATGGCAGAAGGGAGGAAGGAAGAAAAGAAGGAAGAGAGATAGAGATTGAGGACAGGATGGCCTTTACCCACAGTTATGGACCATCTAAGTCAAGTATGAAAGTCACTGTCACTCTGGTAAATGAGGATGAGTTGCCAGTTGTAGATAACCCTGACAGTGATTATCAGACTAATAGCCAGACTGGCCTTAGTCTCGTGAATACCCTCTGTGGGGAGCAGATGTCCTCTTGAGGTTCCATCCAATTGCTCAGTAGGAGACATTGCAGTCCTTGGCTTTCATAAACAACATTGTTTTTGGTGATAAGGAATCAGCATTGGATACAACATCAAGCATTACTGATGGAACACAATTAATGATGAAGGCACAGGAGGTCAAAAGCCTGAAGGACAATCACATACCTATGAAGCTGTGGCCTATGAAAAACATTAATTGTGCTTGAGTTGATAAAAAGTCTTAATTTACTCTATTTCCAGAAGCATAAATCTGCAAACTGGCAATGACTTAAGCAAGAAAGGAGGCCAAAAGTACAATATGGCGAAAGAGAGGAAGGCCTCCATCCCAGGAGCACCCAGGAAGCATGCCTGTGCCCACATACTCTTTACCATTCAGCTAAAACTCACACTTTTAAACTACGTATAGCATTCAAAAATAACTTTAAGGGGCGCCTGGGTGGCTCAGTGGGCTAAAGCCTCTGCCTTCAGCTCAGGTCATGATCCCAGGGTCCTGGGATCGAGCCCCACATGGGGCTCTCTGCTCAGCGGGGAGCCTGTTTCCCCCTCCCTCTCTGCCTGCCTCTGCCTACTTGTGATCTCTGTCTGACTTGTGATCTCTGTCTGTGAAATAAATAAATAAAATCTTTTAAAAAAATAACTTTAAACATTGTAAAAATAAGATAATCATGCCTAAACACAGTAACAATTTTTCTTTTGAGGAAAAGCCTATCATAAGTTTTTATATAGAAATAGGAGTTTGAGTACAGCCTTTATTTCCATGAGACATGTGTTTGCTAATACCAGGAAAGGCAGGAAAGAATTCACGTAAACCGCAACCAAAAGAAAATGCTGGGGAGGAGGAGTACATTCCCAGGAAGTAATGGGAAGGAAAAAGAAGGTGCCACAAGGTAACCCATGGGATCAAGAGAGCAGGAGGAACAGCTACCAGCTGGAGTAAATTTAGAAATTGAATTCCGTGTAAAAGGCCCAAAGGAATATTTCCATTTTGTGAATTTCTGCACAAGAAGCAGAGGAGAGAATACACAGTCCACTCTTAAAAACAGATGAGAGATTTGTCCCTGGAATTTGTCCCTGGTATTTGGAACACAGCTAGCCAGAAGGAAAACTGAGGTGAATCTGGCTTAATTAAAGCAAGAAAAAATGATGAACTAGCCTGGAGAATACATCAGAATGTAGCTAAGAAACTCAACTCTTCTGTTAGGCTAATTCCAGCTGTATTCTAAAATAAAATATTGGGGACACCTGGGTGACTCAGTTGGTTAAGCAGCTGCCTTCAGCTCAGGTCATGATCCCAGCGTCCTCGGATCGAGTCCCACATCGGGCTCCTTGCTCGGCAGGGAGCCTGCTCCTCCCTCTGCCTCTGCCTGCCACTCTGTCTGCCTGTGCTCGCTCGCTCGCTCTCTCTAACAAATAAATAAAATCTTTAAAATAAAATAAAATATTGGACTTTCAATTCTGCTACTATGTAGAAAAGATGGACAACCTGCATTTCCTCAAATGCTATTGCATTTATCATTTAACATACATACAAACATCAAATCATGGCTGTTATATACCTGAAACTAATATAATGTCAGTTAAATCTTAATTTTTAAAAATTCGATTGCATCTAAATGATTAGCAGACATATGTTATTGGCTGATGTTATCCAGCCTAGGGAAGTATTGAACAATACAAAGGAAAGAGAAGAAGGACTAAGATCACGGCGGAAGAATAGAGCAACTTTCTTCATCCATAGCTGAGCTAACAAACACTAAGTTGCACCTGGTTAAAAATGAAAGACCATCAACCTAAGCAAAATGACAATAGCCTGGCGGCTGGGCTCCAGGGTAGAGTGAACAACTCAACAGTGCACAGGTTAGGCAAGCACGATATGGGTAGAAATCTCGTCAGAATTCATTTCAAATATTCTGAGAACTCAGGGAAATCTCATGACCTCTGTCCAAATCTCATAAGATCTTGGTCCAGATCTCAAGAGATTTCAATCAAATCCCATGAGATCTCAGTCCAGATCTCGAAAGATCTTGGTGCAAATCTCATGAGATCTCAGACCAAACCTCATGAGAACTCGAGCACTTCCCATGAGATTTCTACACAAATATCGTGAGAACTCATTCCAAATATCGTGAAATGTCAGGGAGACCATGGATAGCATGGCTTTGCAGCTTGTCACCACTGGAGACAGTGATGAACTACAATACGAGATGCTGAAAGGAGTGTGAGTGAAGTATACGGACACTGGAAGCAGTGGTGAACTCAGTGGGAGACCCTGGAAGGCATGGCATTGTCAGTTCCTGCCAATGGAGCTATGGTCACCTGCAGTGTGAGGGATGCCTGAAGGCATTGCAACGCTGCTTACTGCCACTAGAGGTAGTGCTGACATGCAGTGTGAGGTCATGTATGGCGTAGCTGTGCAGGTTGCCACCACCAGAGGCAGTGGGGAGCTGTCCCACGCCCTCAACTCAGCATCACAGGGAGCTCACATGAGCACCAGCAGATGGGGCCTGCCATGCCCCTAGGCCCTAACCTTTGCTTGAGATTTCTGGCTCTGGTGCCTTGAGGTCTGGCACCCAAAGCCTCCAGATTGGGGACACCTGAGCCATACCACAGGAATCCGCCTACCACCCAGAAGGAAAACTGGGCCATCTGGAACTCTGCAAAGGATTCAGAGCTGGAGAAATCTGCATGCCCACCTGAGGCTGCTCCCACTTTTTTTTTTTTTAAGATTTTATTTATTTATTTGAGAGAGAGAGACAGAGTGAGACAGCATGAGAGGGGAGGTCAGAGGGAGAAGCAGACTCCCCATGGAGCTGGGAGCCTGCTGTGGGACTAGATCCCAGGACTCCGGCCCCCTGGACACAAACCCAGAGACTGACACTCAGACTAACCCACACCCTCAACTCAGCCCCGCGGGGAGCTCGCATGAGCGGAGGCAGATTGGGCCTGCCATGCCCCTATTCCCTAGGGCATAGCAGGGAATAGGGGCATTCCCTACTTCACATTTTCTGGTTTCTGTCCCCAGAGGTTGGCACCCAAATCCTCCAGATTGAGACACCTGAGCCATACTGCAGGACTCTGCCTGGCACCCAGAAGGAAACTGTGCTTTTTGGAACTCCACAATGGTTTCAGAACAGGAGAAATCTGCATGCCCACCTGAGGCCACCCCTACTTTAGACGGCCCCCTGGACAAAAACCCAGAGCCTGACACTCAGCCTGACACATGTCCTCAAATCAGCAAGCCCCACCTCTGGGGGAGTTTGCCTCAGTGCCTGCAGATTGGGCCTGCCATGCCCCTACGCGCTAACCCTTACCCTAGTTTGGGTTTTCAGGCTTCTGTTCCCAGAGGCCAGGCACCCAAGCCCTCCAGACGGGACACCTGAGTAATACCGGAAGATTCAGCCTGCCACCCAGGAAGAAACTGTGCCATTTGGAAGTCCAGAAAGGATTCAGAGCAGGAGAATTCTGATTGAAATAATCAGCAAATCCCTGTTTATGTATATGTTTGTTACCATACTGAACACAAACCCTGAGCCTATTACTCCCTATCTGTAGCCCTCAAATAAATCCTCTATGACATTCTCCTCACATCAGCAGATCACTCCTTCTAGGATCCTGAGCCTTAACCCTAACCCTCGCTCAAGACATGGATGAAAACCTGAACAAGCATTCCCTGAAGACCATATATAAGTGACTAACAGACACAGGAAGGAGTGCTCAACATCACCAGCCATTAGGGAAATACAAATCAAAACCATGAGATACCACTTGACACCAGTTGGAATGGCTACAATCAACAAGTCATGGAATAACAAATGTGGTTGAGGATACATAGAAAAGGGATCCTCTTCCACTGCTAGTGAGAATGCAAGCTCATACAGCCAGTCTGTAAAATGGTATTGGGTTTCTTTAAGAAGGTGCAAATAGAGCTATCCTACAACCCAGCAACTGCACTACTGGGTATTTACCCCAAAGATACAGATTGAGTGAAAAGTAGTGACACCTGTGCCCCAAAGTTCATTGCAGAAATACCCACTATAACCAAACTATGGAAAGAGCCCAGATGTGCACAGATGAATGCATAAATACAATGGAATATTATTCAGCCATCAGAAAGGATGTATACTTACCATCACATCAACCTGAATGGAACTGGAGGGTATTATGCTGAGCAAAATGAGTCTATTGGAAAGAAAATTGTCATGGGGTTTCACTCACACATGAAACAGGAAAAAACAGCACAGAGCATCATAAGGGAAGGGAGGGAAAAACAGAATGGGAAGTCATCAGAAAGGGAGAAAAAACATGAAAGACTCTTAACTACAGAAACAAACTGAGGGTTGTGGGAAGGGAAGTCAATGGGGGATGGGGTAACTGCATGATGGGCATTAAGGAGGGCACATGATGCAATGAGCACTGGGTGTTATACACACCTGATCTATTATTGAACACTATAACTGAAACATGATGTACTCTAAGTTGGCTCATTGAATTTAAATTTAAAAAAACAAAGAACTCAAACACTCCTAAAAATTTGTATGGAACCACCAAAGATACTGAACAGCCAATGCAATTGCTCAGCCATAAATCCACAATTATGTGACCAATTAATCTTCCACAAAGCAGGCAAGAATATCAAGATGGAAAAAGACGGTCTCTACAAAAAAATGGTGTTGGAAAAACTGGATAGCTACACACAGAAGAATGAAATTAGACTGCTTTCTTATACCATACAAACTAAAAAAACTCAAAACAGTTTCTTTTTTTTTTTAAAGATTTTATTTATTTATTTATTTATTTGACAGAGAGAGAGAGAGAGACAGTGAGAGAGGGAATACAAGCAGGGGAAGCGGGAGGGGGAGAAGCAGGCTTCCCGCTGAGCAGGGAGCCCAATGTGGGGCTCGATCCCAGAATGCTGGGATCATGACCTGAGCTGAAGGCAGAAACCCAATGAACTGAGCCACCCAGGTGCCCCTCAAAACAGTTTCAAGACCCCAATGGAACACCTGAGACCATAAAAATCCTACAAGGGGACACAGACAGTTACTTCTCTGACATGGACCATACCAACATTTTTCTAGTCATGCTCCCTGAGGCAAAGGAAACAAAAGCAAAAATAAACTACCGGGACTACATCAAAATCAAGTTTTCACACAGCAGAACAATGAAAAAGTAATCATCATAAGCAACCTACTGAAAGGGAGACTATATTTGCAAATATCCTATGGAATAAAAGGATAGTGTCCAAAATATATAGAAGTGATAAAACTCAACACCTGAAAAACAGAATCCAGTGAAAAAAATAGGCAGAAGATATGAACAGACATTACTCCAAAGAAGAAATACAGAAGGCCAAATGTCCAGGAAAAGATGTTCACCATCACCCATCATCAGGAAAATACAAATACAAAATACAATGCAATATTTCCTCACACCTATCAGAATGGCTCACATCAACAGCACAAGAAACAACAGGTGTTTGGATGATATGGAGAAAGGGAAACCCTCATGCACTCTTGGTTGGAATGCAACCTGTTGCAGCCGCCATGGAAAACAATGTGGGTGTTCCTCAAAAAAATTAAATAGAGGTGCACTGGGTGGCTCAGTGGGTTAAAGCCTCTGCCTTCAGTTCAGGTCATGATCCCAGGGTCCTGGGATCGAGTCCCGCATTGGGCTCTCTGCTTCGCGGGGAACTTGCTTCCTCCTCTCTCTCTGCCTGCCTCTCTGCCTACTTGTGATCTCTGTCTATCAAATGAATAAATAAAAAAAAATCTTTTATAAAAAAAATTTAAATAGGGATGCCTGGGTGGCTCAGTTGGTTAAGCGGCTGCCTTCGGCTCAGGTCATGATCCCGGCTTCCTGGGATCAAGTCCCACATCAGACTCCTTGCTCGGCAGGGAGCCTGCTCCTCCCTCTGCCTCTGCCTGTGCTCTCTCTCTCTCTCTCTCTAACTAATAAATAAATAAAATCTTAAAAAAAAAAATTAAATAGAAAACTACCCTATGATTCAGCAGTCACATGACTGGTGTTTGCCCAAAGAATAGGAGAACAATAACTAAAAAAGATATATGTAGCCCTGTTTCTTGAAACATTATTTACAAATAACAGTAGGGAAGAAACCCAAGTGTCATTTATACATTTATATATTTATATTTATAACTTACATATCTATTTATAAATGATAGATATGTACACACACATATACACACAATGGAATACTACTCAGCCATAAAAAGGAATGAAATTT
Source organism: Taxidea taxus jeffersonii (assembly GCA_003697995.1). NCBI lineage: Eukaryota > Metazoa > Chordata > Mammalia > Carnivora > Mustelidae > Taxidea > Taxidea taxus. Next base: position 43,927 of record ML101418.1, read on the forward strand.
TGCCACGTGCAGACACATGGATGGAACTAGAGAGTGTGATCCTAAGTGAAATCAGCCAGTCAGAGAAAGACAATACCATAGGATATCACTCTTATGTGGAATTTAAGAAAGAAAAAAATAAAGGAGAAAAAAGAGACAAGCCAAAATACAAAGTTTTTTTCAAAAGATTTTATTTATTTCTTTATTTGTTTGTTTGTTTGTTTGTTTGTTTGTTTGTTTGACAGAGGGCTAGAGAAAGAGCACAAGTAGACAGAACGGCAGGCAGAGGGAGAGGGAACAGCAGGCTCCCTGCTGAGCAGGGAGCCCCATATGGGGCTTGATCCAAGGACCTTGGAATCATGACCTGAGCCAAAGTCAGAGGCTTCACTGACTGAGCCACACAGATACCCCACAGATCTTAACAACAGAGAACAAACTGATGGTTACCAAAGGAGAGGTGGATGAAGGGATGAGTGAACTAGGTGAAGGGGATTAAGAGTATGCTTTTCATGATGAGCACAGAGTATTATATCAAGTTACTGAATCACTCTATTGTACATCTGAAACTAATATACCACTGTATGTTAAATCAACTGGAATTAAAACAAAACAAAAAATATTTTTTCTTTCAGTAACCTATTCGAAAAAGCTTTTGCTGTGCCATGTTCATAAGCCCTACTTGGGAGTATTTCCTCAACAGCATTTATTCACTCTATGCCTCAAATTCAAATTTCACTGAGTTCTTATACTTAAACTGTTAATCATAGCCCACAGGAGCCATGGTCCCTTTCCCTCCAGGATCAGCATCTAGGCATTCAACAGTCTAAATAGAGAGAGATGCCACATCACAGTCCAGAAAGCTATTATTTCTGTTTTAATGTGAGATAGTCACAGAGTGCGGGATAGGTTTCAGAGCAGGTTTGTTCTCTATTCTGGATCTCTAATTCAATGGTTCATCCCTGGATCCATTTGGCCAATAAGTTCCCTGTGAATGGGATTCCTTCCAAGCTCATCCATGGAAGATGCAAAGGTGGCTGGGCTCGGTGCAGGACAGGAAGAGGTCAAAGTACAGACAAGGGCACAATCCCTCCCCGATCCAGGAACTGCCATGGGAGTGGGTATGGAAGGTATAGGGAACAGGAGACCACTGAGGTCACCAAATGAAGGCAGGAGGCACAGGTCACAGAATCTTGAGATGTAGGGCTTAGAGGCCTGAGCTACCTCTGGGGTTAGGGGGTGGGGAGGAATGAGAAAGACAAACTTCCTGCCCTGGCCCATGCTAGCTGCTCACTGCTCCTGGCACACATCTGTCTACATAGCTGACACAGAACCTGGGCTCAGGATGGGCTGGCTCAGGTCCCTCAACCCTCAGTGGGACAACTGGCCCCAGGGCTCAGGGACATGCTGAGGGAGGTGAGAGTGAATGTTGCCTCTCCCAGGTCATCTCCTCTTTGAGCAGACAGCCCTGCAGGACTGCTGAAAACCCACCAACATGCCATAGATGAATGAAGGCATGGATAAATAGAAAACAATATTGGTTTTTAAGGTCAGAGCTGTCAGCTTAGGAAGTGGAGACAGCTTCCCTGAGGAGGACTGAGGGCAGGCCAGGCTGAAAAGGAAGACATGGCTCTCCTGATTGGGGACCTGCAACCCCCTTTCAGGGCAGGGCATCGTCCTCACCTCACAGGGGATCTATGGAAGAGTTCCACCAGGGGACTGACAGAGCTGCCTCTCAAGAAGGCTTTGCTGACATCGGGTTGCACAGGGCCCAGGGAGGAGAGCCAGATGGATGGAGGGCATTACCCTGGGGGGACATGGGGAAGAGCAGAGGCTCATGACCATGAAGATGATAAAAAGTAGGAGGCTGCAGCATGAGTGCCAACTTGAAAGTACCATGGACACTGTGCCCACAGCTACAGTGACTGGGTGCCTTCTGATCCAGGCATGGCTGACCTCGGTAGTCCTGACCACAACCCTAGGAAGCGTGCACCACCACTGCCCTCCTTTCCCCACACTGCTGCTAAGAATCATAGTCACAGACCCTGGTCAGTTTGTATGGAAATGAAGGAGTCATTCCCTCGACACACTGCCCCTCTGGTGGTGATCCAGTGAAACCCTTGTGCCTGACCAGAGACTACTGTCTACCTGTTTCTACACAACTCAAAAGACAGGAGGGTGTCCCTAAATTCCACAGGATATGATGAGACAGATCCACAGGCCCCACTACCCTACCAACCACCAACAATCAGTGGGTCACTCGGGACCTCGGCTATTGTCATCAAGCACGCCATGCCCTGTTTCTTTCACTTCCAACAGAAACTTGGGGTCTGATCCCCCAATTTACCATACATCCTGGTTGCTGACCTAGGACCATGCCATGAACCCATATGATACCTTTCTGTTAGAGAAGGCCACCCTGTACCTCCTACAAAATGTTTCTAAGGAAGTACAAGTCCATCAGGGCTATAGTGTGAACAGTGGTACACAGCCTGCATGGTAGTAGTCAGTACTTCTAACAAGGGTTGACACGCCCCCTTCCTGCTCCAGTCTCACAAAACGTTCCTCTATCTCCATGGAATGTGTGGTCTTTCCTCAGAAAAAAAGCAAAAACAAAAACAAAAAAACAACAACCAGGAAACTAACCATTAAACTGAACACTCCCTTCACCCTCTGTTTCAAATCTTGTCCAGCCACAATGGTATGAAAGTAAAAATCAGTCACAAGAAGAAAATGGAAGTCAGAATTATGTGGGGATTTAACCACATGCCACTAAACAACCAGTGTTCAAAGAACAAATAAAAAAAATTTTAAGTACCTTGAGACTAATGAAAGAGAACCTACAAAAACTTAGCAGGTGCAGCAAAAGTAGTTCTAAGGGGGAATTTCATAGAAATTTAGGTCTTCATCAATTCAGTTGAAAGCTCTCCAATAACCAACTTAATTCTACATGGGAAAGAAGTGGGAAGAAAAAAAAAACAATCAAAGCCCCATAATAGTAGAAATAAGGTAATAACAAAAAGAAATATAGAAATAAATCCAATGGAGACAAAAAAGACAAAAGAGCAATGAAAATACAAGCTGCCTTTTTTGGAAAGATAAATAAAACTGACAAACTTTAAGCTAGACTCACCAAGAAAGAGAGAGGACTCAAATACATTGGGGAAGAAAGATAATTGATTCCTATCTCACATCAAGATCCTAGAGGAGAACACAAGCAGCAACCTCTTGGACCTTGGACACTGCAGCTTCTTGCAAGACATGTCTCTAAAGTCCAGAGAAACAAAAGCAAAAATGAACTATTAGGACTTCAACAAGATAAAGAGCTTCTGCACAGCAATAGAAAAAATTAACAAAACTAAAAGGCAACCTACAGAATGGGAGAAGATATTTGCAAATGGTATTACAGATAAAGGTCTGGTATCCAAGACCTACAAACTTCTCAAACTCAACACCCAAGAAACAAAGAATCCATTCAAGAAATGGGCAGAAGACAGTAAGAGACACTTCTCCAAGGAAGACACACAAATGGACAACAGACCATGAAAAATGCTCCACATCATTTGTCTCAGGGAATTCAGAACTGCAATGAGATACCACCTTCCAGCAGTTAGAATGGCTAAAGTTAACAAGACAGGAAACAACAAGTTTTGGCAAGGATGTGGAGTAAGGGGAACCCTCTAACACTGTTGGTGGGAATGCAAGTTGGTGTAGTCATTCTGGAAAACAGCATGGAGATTCCTCCAAAAGTTAAAAATAGAGCTGCCCTATGACCAGCAATTGCACTAATGGGTGTTTACCCCCAAAGATACAGATGCAGTGAAAAGAAAGGGTATATGCTCCCCAAGGTTCATACCAGCAATGTCCACAAGAGATAAGCTGTGGAAGGAGCTGAGATGTCCTTCAGTAGAGGAATGGATAAAGAAGATGTGGCAATACATGCTCTAGAATAGTACTCAACCATTAGAAGGGATGAATGCCTACCATTTGTGTCAACATGGATGGAACTGGAGGAGGTTATGCTAAATAAAATAAGTCAAGCAGAGAACAACAATAATCATATGGTTTCACTCTTATGTGGAACACAAGGAATAATGTGGAGGACCACAGGGGAAGGGAGGGAAAACTGAATGGGAAGAAATCAGAGAGGGAAACAAACCATGGGAGATTCTTAATCATAGGAAACAAAACTGGAGGTTGGGAAGCAGGGTAACTGGGTGATGGGTATTAAGGAGGGGACATGTGGTGATGAGCCCTGGGTATTCTATGCAACTAATGAATCATTGACCATTACATCAAAAACTGTACCTTAGCTAACTGAATTTAAATTTTAAAATGTGAAAAAATTTTAAAAGAAAGAAAGATGAACTACTACAATGAACACCACAAAAATACAAAGGATCGGGGCACCTGGGTGGCTCAGTGGGTTAAAGCCTCTGCTTTCAGCTCAGGTCATGATCCCAGGGTCCTGGGATCGAGCCCCACATCAGGCTCTCTGCTCAGCAGGGAGTCTGCTTCCCTTCCTCTCTCTCTCTGCTTGCCTCTCTGCCTACTTGTGATCTCACTCTGTCAAATAAATAAATAAATAAATTAAAAAAATACAAAGGATTGTAAAAAAACTACTATGAGCAAGTAGAGGCCAACCTCTTGGACAATAGTGAAGAAATGCATAGTTCCTGACAACAACCTAGAATGATCCATGAAGGGAAAAAAAAAATCTGAATAGACTGATCACTAGTAAAAAGATTGATTCGATAATCAAATCCTCCCAACAAACAAATGCCCAAGACCAGATAGTTTTACTGAAAGAGTTCAACAAGATGGTAGAAGAAGAATTAATACCAGCCCTTCTCAGAATTTTTTTTTAAGCAGAGAAGGGCATATGTCCAAACTCATTTTATAAAGGCAGCATAACCCTGCTACCAAAACAAGACAAGGAGGCTTCAAGAAAATGAAAGGCCAATATCCCTCATGAACAGAGATTCAAAAATCCTCCACAAATTATCAATATTAATTCATCAATACATCAGGAGAATCACACAACATGATTCAGTGGGATTTATTCGAGGGATGCAAGGATGATTCCACATCTGCATTTCCACCAATGGGATACACCATCTTAACAAAATAAAAGATAAAAATCCTAGGATTGGGGGCACCTTGGTGGCTCAGTGGGTTAAGCCTCTGCCTTCAGCTCAGGTCATGATCCCAGGGTCCTGGGATCGAGCCTCACATCGCGCTCTCTGCTCAGCAGGGAAACTGCTTCCTCCCCTCTCTCTGCCTGCCTCTCTTGCTTTGTGATCTCTCTCTCTCTCTCTCTCTCTCTGTCAAATAAATAAAATCTTTAAAAACAAATCCTAGGATTGTTACAAAAGATGCAGAAAGAACACTTGACAAGATTCAATATGCATTTATGATAAATATTCTAAACCATCTGGGTACTGAGGAAACGTGTCAACCAAACAAAGTCCCTATATGAAAAGCCCACAGCTGACATGATACTCAAGGGTTAAATGCTGAAAACTTTTCTGCCACCAGCAAGAGCAAGATTAACATGCCCACTCTTATCACTTTCATTTGCCATCATACTGAAAACCCTAGCCAAACCATTTAGACAATTTAGACAAAAATAAGTTATGAAATCTAAATAGGAAAATAAAATGGTCACTATTTGTAGATGACATGATACTATATGTAGAAATCCCTAAAGAGTCCACAAAACAAAACAAACAAACAAAAAAAAAACACCTGTTAGAATAAACAAATTCAGCAAAGCTGCAGAACACAAAGTCAATATACAGAGACCCATTGCATTTCTTTTTTTAAAAGAATGTATTTATTTGACACAGAGAGGGAGATAGAGAACATAGCAGGAGGAGCATCAGGGAGCCAGGGAAAAGCAGACTCCCTACTGAGCAGGGAGCTCAATGCCAGGCTCATTCCCAGAATCCCAGGATCATGACCTGACCTGAAGGCAGACACTTAATTGACTGATTCACCCAAGTGCCCCAACTTGCATTACTATATACTGATGACCAACTTTCACAAAGAGAAATTAAGAAAGCAATGCCATTGACAATTGCATCAAGAAAAAAAAAGGAATAAAAGTAACCAAGAATAAGAAAGACCTGGTATACTGAACACATGGCAGAAAAAGGAAGAAAAAACATGTACATGTTGGCGGGTGAATGTATGGGCCAAAGATTTGGAAGATGACACAAATAAACGGAGGCATACTCCATGCTCATTAACTGGAAGAGTTAATAATGTTAACATATCCAACATACCCAAAGCAATCTACAGATGTAATGAAATCCCTATCTGAATTCCAATGGCATTATTCAAAGAAATAGAAGACAGTCCTAAAATTTGAATGGAATCACAAAAGACCCCAAATACCCAAAGCAATCTGGTGAAAGGAGAGAGAGAGTCCAAGATGGTGGAGGAGTAGGAGACCTTGATTTCATCTGGCCCAAGAAATTTAGCTAGATAACTATCAAACCATTCTGATCACCTGCAAATTCAAGCAGAGATCCAAGAAAAGAATAGCTGCAACTCTACAAACAGAAAAGCAACCACTTTCCGCATGGTAGGAGGTACAGAAATGTGAGTCTAAGCCAATGGTTGGGAAGATAAACTGTGGGGGGAGGGAGCCTCAGTCAACCACCAAGTGCTAAGGGCAGCAGAGCACAAAATCTGCTCTGGTGAGGGATGTCACTCTGGCAGCTAAGCAGGGGATGGAACCCTCAATGGGACAGTGTGGTCTCAGGATCCTCGGGGTCCCAGGAAGACCAGAGGCACTTGAGGGCAGCAGAGCTCCCAGGTACCAGAGCAGGGAAGCTGGCTGCAAAGAGTGAGCCCAGGAGTGGATTCTAAGCTGGAGGTTGCCATAAACTGTGATCCACAGCACAGTCTGACCACTGCTCTTTGAGAAGGGGCCCAAGAAGCAGCACAACTGGGGAGAGCCCCTTCCTCCCCCAGGAGGAGTGCTGCCTGAGCATGCTGCAAGAATCTGCCAGCTTTCGAGACTCCAAATGGGGTCATGCTTGGTCTGATGAGCTCGGAGCACAGAGAGACCAGGAAGACACAGAGGGTTGACTACTTTTCTCTGGGGGTGCACTGAGGAGTGGGGCCCTGAGCTCTCAGCTCTGGGGCCAGGATTAGGAATCTACCATGTTCATTCTCATCCCAAAAGATTGGGATCATTCCCTGAATATTTTCAGACCACAATACTTTGAAAATGGAACTCAATCACAAGAGGAAAAGTGGAAAGAACTCAAATATATGGAGGCTAGAGAGCATTTTACTAAAGAATGAATGGGTCAACCAGTCGATTCAAGATGAATTGTAAAAATTCATGGAAACACAAGAGAATGAAAACATGACTGTTCAATATCTTTGGGATGCAGCAAAGGCAGTCCTAAGAGGGAAGTATATAGCACTACAAGCCTTTCTCAAGAACCAAGAAAGGTCTCAAATACACAACCTAACCCTACCCCTAAAAGAGCTGGAGAAAGAGCAGCATAGAAAGCCTAATAATAAAGATGAGAGCAGAAATCAATGAAGTAGAAACCAAAAGAACAGTAGAACAGATCAACGAAACTAGGAGCTGGTTCTTTGAAAGAAATTAATAAGATTGAGACAACCCTGTCCAGACTTCTCCAAAAGAAAAGATAAAGGATCCAGATCAATAAAATCATAAATCAAGAAGGAGAGATCACACCCAATACCAAAGAAATACAAACAATTATAAGAACATATGATGGCAACTCTATGTCAACAAATCAGGCAGTCTCAAAGAAATGGATGAATTCCCAAAAATAGAGAAACTAACAAAATGGAACCTGGAAGAAAAGGAAACCTGAAGAGACCCATAATCAGCAAGTAAATGGAAGCAGTCATCAAAAATCCCCCAGGAAACAAGAGCCCAATGCCTGATGGCTTCCCAGGGGAATTCTACCAAACATTTAAGGAAGATTTAATACTTCTTTTTCTGAAACTTTCCCAATAAAACTGGAAGGAAAACTTCCAAACCCTTTTGATGAGGCCAGCATTACCTGGCTCCCAAAACCAGACAAAGACCTCTCCCAAAAGGAGAATTACAGACCACTATTGATGATGAATATGGATGAAAAAATTCTCATCGGGACGCCTGGGTGGCTCAGTTGGTTGGGCGGCTGCCTTCGGCTCAGGTCATGATCCCAGCGTCCTGGGATCGAGTCCCACATCGGGCTCCTTGCTCAGCAGGGAGCCTGCTTCTCCCTCTGCCTCTGCCTGCCTCTCTGTCTGCCTGTGCTCGCTCCCACTCTCTCTCTGACAAATAAATAAATAAAATCTTTTGGGATGCCTGGGTGGCTCAGTTGGTTAAGCGGCTGCCTTCGGCTCAGGTCATGATCCCAGGGTCCTGGGATCGAGTCCCACATCGGGCTCCTTGCTTGGCAGGGAGCCTGCTTCTCCCTCTGCCTCTCTCTGCCACTCTGTCTGCCTGTGCTCGCTCTCTCTCTCTGACAAATAAATGAATAAAATCTTTAAAAAAAAATAATAAGGCCTTAAAATAAATAAATAAATAAATAAAATCTTTTAAAAAAAAGAAAAAGAAAAAATTCTCATCAACATACTAGCCAATAGGATCCAACAGTCCATTAAAAAAAAAAGTCATGATTCATCACCACCAAACTGAATTTATTCGTGGGCTGCAAGGGTGCCTCAACCACCACAAATCAATCAATGTGATACACTACCTTAATAGAAGAAAGAACAAGAACCATAGAATCCTTTCAATAGATGAAAGCATCCTTTCTTGATCAAAACTCTTCACTGTAGAGGGATAGATGATACATACCTCCACATCATAAAGACTATCTATGGGAAACCCACAGCAAACATCATTCCCAATGGGGAAAAACTGAGAGCTTTTCCCTTCAGGTCAGGAAGAGGACAGGGATGCCCATTCTCATCACTACTGTTCAATATAGTACTAGAATTCCTAGCCTCAGCAATCAGACAACAAAAAGAGATAAAAGGCATCCAAGTCAGCAAACAATAAGTCAAACTCTCACCCTTTTCAGAAAATAGGATACTTTCTGTGGAAAATCCAAAATACTCCACCCCAAAATTGCTAGAACTCATCCAGAAATTCTTTAAAGTGGCAGGATATAAAATCAATGCACAGACATCACTTGCATTTGTCTATAGCAACAACACGACAGAAGAAAGAGAAATTAAGGAGTCCATCCCATATATAATTGCACCCGAAACCATAAGCTACTTAGTAACCCATCTAACCAAAGAGGCAAAGGATCTGTACTCAGAAAACTATACAATAATCATGAAAGAAATGGGGGAAGACACAAAGAAATGGAAAAACATTCCTGCTCATGGACTAGAAGAACAAATACTGTGAAAATGTCTATGCTACCTATGCTATCTAGCACAATCCACAGATTCAGTGAAATCCCTCTCAAAATATCATCCACATTTTTCACAGAACTGGAATAAATAATCCCCAAATTTGTATGGAAGCAGAAAAGATCCCAAATAGCCAAAGGGATGTTGAAGAAGAAAATCAAAGCTCGGTGGCATCCCAGTTGCGGACTTCATGCTTTATTACAAAGCTGTAATCACCAAGACAATATGGTACTGACACAAAAACAGACACATAGATCAACAGAACGGAACAGAGAAACCAGAAATTAACCGTCAACTCTAGGATCAACTAATCTTCTTAAAAACAGGAAAGACTATCCAATGGGGTTGGGGGGGGTTGTCTTCAATAAATGGTGCTGGGAACATGGGACAGCTACATGCAGAAGGATGAAAGTGGACCATTTCCTTATACCATACACAAAAAATAGACTCCAAATGGATGAAAGACCTCAATGGGAGACAGGAATTCAACCAAATCCTTGAGGCGAACAGAGGTAGCAACCTCTTTGAAATCAGCCAGAGCAACTTCTTGCTAGACACATCTCCAAAGGTGAAGGAAACAAAACAAAAATGAACTTTTGGGATTTAATCAAGATAGAAAGCTTTTGCACACCAAAGGAAACCGTCAACAAAACCAAAAGATAACAAACAGAACGAGAGAAGATATTTTTCAAATGACATATCAGATAAAGGGCTAGTATCCAAAATGTAGAAAGAACTTACCAAACTCAACACCCACAGAACAGATAATCCAATCTAGAAATAGGCCAAAGACATGAACAGACATTTCTTCAAAGAAGACATCCAAATGGCCAACAGACACATAAAAAAGTGCTCACCATCCCTCAATATTAGGGAAATACAAATCAAATCCATAATGAGATACCACCTTACACCAGTCAGAATGGCTAAAATGAACAAGTCAGGAAATGATAGGTTTTGATGAGGATGTGGAGCAAGGGGAACCCTCCTACACTGTTGGTGGGAATGCAAGCTGATGATGCCACTCTGGAAAACAGTGTGCAGGTTCCTCAAGAAATTGAAAATAGAGCTACCCTACAACCCTGCAATTGCACTACTGAGAATTTACTCCAAAGATACAAGTGTAGTGATCTGAAGGGGCACCTTCACTCCAATGTCTACAGCACCAATGCCCACAATAGCCAAAGTATACAAAGAACCCAGATGTCCATCGACAGATGAATGGATATGAATGGATATACATGAATATATATATATTGGTATATACGGATATATATACTGGTATATACAGATATATATACCGATGCAGCCATCAAAAAAATGAAATATTGCCATTTGCAATGACATGGATAGAACTAGAGGGTATTATGCTAAGTGAAATAAGTCAATCAGAGAAGGATAATTATCATATGATCTCACTGGTATGTGGAATTTAAGAACAAGACAGAGGATCATAGGGGAAGAGACGAAAAAAGGAAGCAAGATGAAACCAAAGAAGGAGACAAAACATAAGAGACACTTAAACTCAGGAAACAAAGAGGGTTTCTGAAGGGGAACAGGGTGGTGGAATGGGGTGGCTGGGTGATGGGCACTGGGGAGGATAAGTGCTGTGGTGAGCACTGTGTGTGTGTGTAAAACTGAAGGATCTCAAACCTGTACCCCTGAAACAAATAACACATTATATGATCATAATAAAAAAGAAGTGAATTAAAAACATTTAGAATAAAAATGTAAACTAAGTAAAAATAAATAAATAATCTGAAAGAAAGAAAGAAAGAAAGACATTAAGCAAACTGGACTCACCATACTCTAATTTCAAGCTAGATTACAAAACTGTTGTTATCAAACAGTATGGTACTAGCATAAAAACAGACACACAGATCAATGGAACATGAAAGAAAGCTCAGACTGATAACCATAGTACTTTTGACAAAGTTTATTCATTAGTATATTAAAGGTATATTAAACTTAGCCCTGCTAGAATTATTAACTCTGAATGGGAATTAATAATATTTATGTCCTCTTCTAACTGTTGCTTCCAATAAATGCATTTCTTTAAACATGGTGTTTTCTATAAATATATATTATGAAATAAGGATGATTTAAAGTCCACATTTTTAAGAGAAATTAAGTTCACTTTAATAAACCTACCACAGAAAAATGATAGATATCTATATTTCTATCATCACAACTGAGAACATCACAAAGAAAGACAACTGTGGAAACGGCAGTCGTCCCAGAGACAGATACCAGGTGTGTTCAAGGGTGTGTACATAAGGTGCACTGTTAATGCGAATGCCAATTGGGGCAGCCACAGTGACAAATGCTATGGAGGGTCCGGGAAAAAATGAATACACCTACCACATGACCCAGTAATTGCTTTACTGAGTATTTCTTTGGAGAACACAAAAACACTCCCTCAAAAAGAGAGATACACTCCCTTGTTCACGGCAGCATTATTCACAATAACCAGACAAGGAAACATCGACCTTGGGAGCAGTATGTTAGGTAACTCAGACACAGGAAGACAAACGTCAGACATTCATGGACATTCCACGTGGAATCCAGAAAGTACTGAACGCATGCATACTGAGAACAGATTGGTGGTCGCCAGATTCAGGGAAGGGGGAGAGGGGTGCAGGTGCTCCAAGGGGCCATGTCTGAGTGATAAAATCCATAAGCCACGGATGTTCTGTGCGGCATGGAGACAAAAGCTAACCCTGCAGGATGGGGTACAGGCTCCCCCGCTACTTGAAAGTACAGTGTTCCTAGGAAACCTTTCACAGCAGAAATGATGTAAAATGAAAAAGGAATGACCATTCATTTCTATAGAAAAATGAGTGAGCATGCTCAGAGACCAAAAGTTCCTTCTCTATGGCCCTTGTTAGGCCTCAGGACACAACATCCTAACAGATATCCAAAACACATGGAGATAAAGCACAGCAGATGCTCACAGACACGATTCACAGTGCTGTGGCTGGACACGGAGTGCAATGCCCAGGAAGGAGCTGGTTGGGGTGCATGCCGTCTTTGTAGTGGTTCCCCACAAAACTGATGCTGAATGCAATGCCCACTTTTTGACTTTTTTCATAAGAGGGAAATCCTCTTTGGGTTTCTTCCTGCTACTGGAGCTGGGTAATAATGTAGATCTTTCCAAAAAGCCAAGGGTCTTACCATGAACTTTAGGAAAAGTGGGGGAGTCTTGTACTTGAAAGTTGCTGAGGGGTAGAAGTTAAAAGTTCTCCCAGACACAAACATCAGCAGTTCCACTGTGAAAGACACCTTCCTCAGCAGGTGAAACACGGACTACCTCCTACCCCCAGAAACCTCCTCCTTCACCTTCCTCAGGACAACCAAGAAGAGCTGGGAGTTACCTCAATTCCTCCTTTCTCACACTCCCAATATAAAGCCCATTGGCAAATCCTGTAAGCTCTATCTTCAACAGGTATCCAGAATAGCACTAACCTCTCTTTCCAAGGCCACCTGTCTGGTCCACACTAGAACCCATCTCTTGCTTGAGTTTCTGGAAAACCTTCATCATTGACCTCCCTTGCCCATCCTCAATCCTATGTCATCTGTTCTCAACATTATAGCCAGGATAGCCCAGTGGAACAGGGTCCCATGGGGTCACAGCCCTGTGATGGCTTTCTGTCACCTTACTGTCACCTCCCTGAGGTCATGTCCTAAGTTGTCTCCTTGGCCACAGGGCCTTCTTGCTGCTCCTGGACATACCTGGTATGCTCCTGCCCCAGGGCCTTTGCATATGCTTTCCCTTCCATTTAGAAGGCTCTTAATGTGATATCACTCAACTTCTATAGAACTTGACTGAAGCATCACCTCCCTAGTGAAATCCCACCTGGCCCTTACATGAATAGCAAGCACCACAGCCACCTCCCCTTCAGCACCCCAGCCTTGTCTCCTGCTTTACAGTTTCAGAACAGTTATCACAATTACCAGGCCATCTCGGCAAGGGAGGAAGGGAGGCCTACTCGGATGGTTTCACCACTGACTCCCTCTGATTTCCTAGTCCAGAGCCCTGGGGGAAAAGGTGACCAGAGCCCTTTCACAGCCAGGATGCCCAGGACAGTGGGTCCCCCTATGGCACCCTGAAGACCATAAGGAAAATGAGCCATAAGAGGAATCCACTTGCACACGAAACCTGAAACCAGACACCTTCCTCGATTACAGAAGAGCACACATACTTCCTCCACTTGCCTGAGGTGCTCATCTGAGAAACCTGAGCAGAGAAGCATCCAAGGGTCCAAGTCTCCCTCTGGCCAAGGTCCTGGGAATCAGACATATCTCCTTCCTGCACCAGCCACCTGTGATTGACGTCTGGCATCCTCCTGTGCTGGGGCAGAATGGTGTACCTGTCCCTCTTTCCTGGGATGTCATCACAAACCAAGCTTTGCTGCACACTTTTCAGGAAGGAACCACCAGCAGCAGCAGCAGCATCAGGCTGCTCAGGTTCGGTCTCAGTCTTACACGTGAGGCCCCATGTGGAACTAGAGCGTCAAGGAGACTGGTGTGCTGTGTGGCCTTGGAACCTAATGGCAGGAGCTGAGATTTCAGTTCCAGATGAAAACTGGCCTCATCCATAGAGCACAGGAAAGGGAAGAAGCGCTTCTGCTGGCTGAATTCACAGAGGTCAGGCAGAGGACACCTGCGGTGCTTCATCCAAGGAAGCAAGAGGCACACTGGGCAAGAATCAATAACGCTGCCTGTGGGCTGCTTCCCACCATGTCTCCTGCTGAGGCAAGTGCTTAAGAACCCAACAGGAAGCAAGTTTCATAAACATGGCTCAATTCCCCTGTGATCTAAGAATATAATCTAGTTAATTTCAGGCTTTAAAATGTGTAGACTTGCTTCATTGCCCAACATTTCATCTACTTGGGTAAATATCCTAGGACCACCTGAAAATAATGTATTCTGTACTTAATGTGGAATGTTCCATGTATGTCAATTAGGTCACATTTGTTACCAATGTTTCATCTGCTTTTTCTTTTTCTTTTTTTTTTAAGATTTTATTTATTTATTTGACAGAGAGAGATCACAAGTAGGCAGAGAGGCAGGCAGAGAGAGGAAGGGAAGCAGAGAGGCCCGATGCGGGGCTCGATCCCAGGACCCTGAGATCATGACCTGAGCCGAAGGCAGAGGCTTTAACCCACTGAGCCACCCAGGCGCCCCTCATCTGATTTTTCTATCAGATATTGAGAAAGGTATATTAATATCTTCGAACAATGTTACTCTAGTCATCACTGCATTGGAGAATCTACCAAGTGTTATAAGGCAAGAGAAACAAAAAGAATAAGAATTGAGGGGATAATTGTGACTATTCACAGATAACATGAGGGTATACATACAAAATAGAAAATAGTCTATAAATACACTGTTAGAATTCAAAATGGAAAACTTACAAATCTTAGAACCAAGAAAGCAATCCAGAAAGCAGCCAGGGAGAAGAGATTTCTTATGTACAGAGGGAGGAACATCAGAATAATGTCAGACCTGTCCCCAGAGACCTGGAAGGCCAGAAAGGGCTGGCAAGACATATTTTGGGTATTAAATGAAAAGAACATGCAGCCAAGGATACCATATCCAGCAAGGCTATTATTCAAAGAAGAAATAATACCAATTCTTATGAAGCTGTTTCAAAAAAAAAAAAAGAAACAGAAGGAAAACTTCCAAACTCATTCTATGAGGCCAGCACTACCTTAATCCCAAAACCAGACGAAGACCCCATCAAAAAGGAGAATTACAGACCAATATCCCTGATGAACATGGATGCCAAAATACTCAACAAGATCCTAGACAATAGGATCCAACAGTACATCACGCCCAACTGGAATTTATCCCTGGAATGCAAGGGTGGTTCAACATTCACAAATCAATCAACATAATAGAGCACATTAATAAAAGAAAAAGCAAGAACCATAGGATCCTCTCAACTGAGGCAGAAAAAGCATTTGACAAAATACAACACCCTTTCCGGATCTTCAGAGTGTAGGGATAGAGGGATCATTCTGGAGTTTACTAAAAATCATCTATGAAAAGCCCACAGTGAATACCATTCTCAATGGGGAAAAGCTGAGAGCTTTTTCCTTAAGATCAGGAACACAACAAGAATGCCCACTCTCACCGCTGTTGTTCAGCATAGTACTAGAAGTCCTAGCCTCAACAATCAGACTACAAAAAGAAATAAAATGCATTCAAATTGGCCAAGAAGTCAAACTCTCTCTCTTCACAGATGACATGATACTTTATGTGGAAGACCCAAAAGACTCCACTCCCAAATTACTACAGTTCATACAGCAATTCAATAATGTGGCAGAATATAAAATCAATGCACAGAAATCTGTTGCTTTTCCATATACTAACAATGTAACTGTAGAAAGAGAAATTAGGGAATCAATTCCATTTACAGTAGGACCAAAAACTGTAAGATACCTTGAAATAAGCCTAACCAGAGAGGTAAAGGATCTATACTCTAGAAATTACAGAACACTTAGGAAAGAAATGGAGGAAGACACAAAAAGATGGAAAACGATTCCATGCTCATGGATCAGAAGAATAAACATGGCTAAAATGTCTATGCTGCCCAGAGCAACCTACACTTTCAATGCCATCCCTATTAAAATACCCTCGGTGTTTTTTATAGAGCTGGAACAAACAATCCTAAAATTTGTATGGAATCAGAAAAGACCCCACACAGCCAGGGAAATATGGAAAGGGAAAACCAAAGCTGGGGGCATCACAATGCCTGACTTCAAGCTATATTACAAAGGTGTGACAGTATGGTATTCACACAAAAACAGACACATAGATCAATGGAACAAAATAGAGACCCCATAAATGGACCCTCAACTTGATGGTCAACTCATCTTTTTTTTTTTCTTTAAGCTTTTTTATTTAAACATATAATATAACCCCACCACCCTCTCCCAACCCCTCTCCCCCCCACCCCCCTCAGTTTGTTTTATGACATTAAGAGTCTCTTTTGGTTTGTCTCCCTCCCGATCCCATCTTGTTTCATTTTTTCTTTTCCTATCACCTTAACCCCCACCCCCGTTGCATCTCCACTTCCTCATATCAGGGAGATCATGTGATAGTTGTCTTTCTCCAGTTGACTTATTTCGCTAAGCATGATACCCTCTAGTTCCATCCATGTCGTAGCAAATGGTAAGATTTCATTTCTTTTGATGGCTGCATAGTATTCCATTGTATATATATACCACTTCTTTAACCCACTGAGCCACCCAGGCACCCCGAGAAATTCTTTATAGA
>RCUC01129369.1:0-71744 GCA_003697995.1 Taxidea taxus jeffersonii
TTCCTTAGGAATGCAGAAAAGCTGATGGAAACGTCTATGCAAAGTAGAAGGCCATCAATCTAGAGGTTAAGAGAAGGGTTTTGGACTAAGTCCAACCTTGGTTCAAATACCTGCTTTGCCATTAACTAGTTGTGAAATCCTGGACAAGTTGCTCAACCTGTTTAAGCCTTGGGCACCTCATCTGGGAAATTCTGCTATTTGTAGAATTTGGGGTTTGCTATGAGGTCTAAGTAACATAAGACCTACATAGAGGTTTTCACATAGTCACTGCTCAGTAAAGGTAAGCTCTCTGTGGTAATAGAAAGCCCAAAGATCTCATACACAAGAGCATAAATAAGGTATTTATCCATTTTCAACCATTTTAGGTATCCTCGGGGAACATAAAACTAAAGGGGAACAATCTTCCCATTGAGAAGATTCCATGATATGTGAGAATTCACAAAGTATGCAACAATTACTTTCTCCTGACTGGTTTTTTGATTTGTCATTTTTGATGATTTTGAAAAAGTATGTATTTTTTAATATTCCAGTATGATTAACATACAGTGTTATATTAGTTTCAGGTTTATAATATAGTGACTCATCAATTCTATACCTTACTCAGTGCTTACCACGATAAATGTTCTATTAACTCCCTTTATCTATTTCACCCAATCCCCTACCCACTTGCCCCTCTGGCAACCACCATTATTCTTTATGATTTTTAAGGCAAAATATACAATGTATTACATTTACACTGCCACTAGTAGCCATATTTAGAGCACCAATTAGGTAAAACTGTTTTTGTGAATTTAAATGTCTGTCTTTCCAGACTGTTAGCCCCCAAGGCAAGAAACCCGATTTTACTTTGTATTTGCAGCACTTTCCATGCAATCTGGCACATAGTAAGTACCACGTAAGTGCTGAGAAAAAAATGAATGGAGATATTATTTCCCCCCTTTCTAGGAAAGAGTTAAAAAGTGACAGTGCCTGTTACATGATGAGTCATATGGTTTGTGCGTACCAGATCATTGTACTGTATTTGAACACAGGCATTTGTGAAAGCTTATGTGGTATTTAGAGTCATAAAGGGCCTTTTTATTTAAAAAAAAATCTTTTTTTTAGAGTGGGGTGGAGCAGAATGGGAGGGAGAGGTAGAATCTTAAGCAGACTCCATACCCAGCATGGAGCCCTACATGGGGCCTGATCTCACCACCCTGAGACCTGAGCCGAAACCAAGAGTAGGACACTTAACTAACTGAGCCACCCAGGTACCCCATAAAGGGCCTTATTTGTTTTTTTTTAAGATTTTATTTATTTGACAGCCAGAGATCACAAGTAGGCAGAGAGGCAGGCAGAGAGAGAGGAGGAAGTAGGCTCCCTGCTGAGCAGAGAGCCCAATGCGGGGCTCGATCCCAGGACCCTGGGATCATGACCTGAGCCGAAGGCAGAAGCTTTAACCCACTTAGCCACCCAGGCGCCCCATAAAAGGCCATATTAAAATAAATATTGATAGACCCGTTTCCTTGTATTAATATTTCTTTGTTTCTTCCCTTAATTATAATTTATTTTCTTCATAGTTCTTCTGTAATGTGTGTGTGCATGCACACACATGTAACTAAAAGCGGGAGGATCTGAATTTGCCAGCTGCCTGGTTTCTTATGTTCATTGTCCAGTGGCATTAGACAAGGTCTTTAACTGAGACCTCAAGGTGAATGCGCACTTCTATCTGGACTTTCACGTAGCTCCATGTCACAGAATACAAACCTGATGGGGAATGAGGCCCAATTAGAGACATCTGTATTCTAAGTCACGGTACTTTCTGTTTGGAATTTTAAAAGTACAGATTTCGAAAATTTTTGTCATTTACTTAAAGTTTTAACCCCCAAATGGCTGATCCATGATGTTCCTTGTCATCGGCTGTCTGCCCCACTACATAATTAGAAATTCTTCAGATAATCAGCGCATATGACAAGTAGCTGTAGTTTGCGTGTCATGGAAAAGAAGAACCCCAAACAGATAAAAAAATATTTTTATGATGCTAACAAATCAAACTGATTTAAAAGTAACTATTTACTTGATTGACATCAAGGAGAAGGTGCACTTGTTTCTGGCCCAGCATGGTGTATGGCACAGAGGAAGCCTTCAATACATGGTCATTGAACTGAATTGTTGAGCTGAGTCGACAGGGCTAAGGTGAGTGAGGTTTAGCATTGGCAATATGCAGGCTCCGTGGTCCTTTGACCATGCAAGATAGGGCCAAGTGTACAGTAATCTCGCTCAGAACTTGGTTTTTAAAAATCGACTAGTTGAATCCATATCTTGTACAGAATATCCATTAGAATCCATTTGTGATAACTAACAAACCAAAGGAAGTTTTTATCCTTTTTTGCTATACTCGACAGAAACACTGCACGGTATTCGAGCGATCCAGGGAAAGAAGTGGAGAACAAAAACAGCTCAAGGTGATATCAGTGTGGGTGTGGAAATAGAGTCACAATATCGATGTGAGGAGCGTCAACACTGGCATTCAGAATAAATTCACAATTTTGAGCCAGGAGAAAAAAAATATTTCTGTTATTGCCAAGTAGTTCTTTGCGGCCATGAAATGGGACAAACTATCCTGAACAGGGAACTAAATGTTCTTGTAGTCTGATTATGTATAGATCTTCTCCTACATTCATTACTATAAAATCTAATTTTTTTGCTCTGCTCTTCTCTAAACCCTGTCTTCAGAGAAAAATAAATTCTGCAAACTATCTCAAATTATGATAACAAAAATGATAAATGCAGCCTCTCTCTAAACATTCTCTCTGGCAATCACTAGAGCTAGAAATGCAACAAGAAGGGCTCTTGCTACAGAGTGAATTTGGAAGACAAACTTAAAATCTGTCCTGGAGCCATATAATGCATCAAATATGACACACTAAAGCAACAATGTGGATAATGTGGGAGAAATACATAGAAGATGAGCCAAATTAAGAAGTATGTGTTTACTATCCTGCACAAAGTGTCAACTATGGGAACTGGGCTCTGCTGATGTTGCAAAACTGTAGCACATTTCTTATGTAGCACATTCCTTCAAGGATTTTACAAATGGCCATTTGGTTTCCATTGTTATAAGAGAAAGACAACAAACAAAACTAAACAAAAAGAATGGTGAAGAGACTGCTTGCTACTGATGAAAAAACAAAAATAGTATTCTTGCCCCTATGAATTCTGAGCCAGTTGAGGAAAAAGACAAGAGTCAGCAAAGAAAAGCGAAATATCACTTTCATTAGTGACAAAGGATAAGATGCATATGCAGTATTTTGACTGAAATGGACCTGCTAACTAAACAAGAGAATCAGGCAGACTAACCTGCCCCATCCAGCGGGGGGCTGGGTGATGGCAGTCCCCTGCCCTCCCCACCTTCCCTCCCTGATGAGAAAACCCCCCAGCGCTGCTGGAGCTGAGAATGTCGGCTTCAGTGAGCCTCTTGCTCCCAAGATGGGGGAGGACAGAGTTAGGTCTGGTATCCCCAGTTTATTCTTTCCAATTATACAGTAGTTACTCCCTAACATGAGAAAGGTTATGGCGAAGCCAGCCGGTACACTGGGGTATGTCATGGAGTGGGAAGAAGCATGCCCTTCTCAACAGTGTCAACTGGTACGAAATTGTTATGTTTCTCTCTGCCTACCTGGGGTACAAAACTACTTTGAGGGACATGACAAAAAGATTTTTGTGAAGAGGAATTCTGAGTGACTCTTGCAAAATAACAATTTTGCTACATTAATTTATGACGAAAGGGAAACCTATGTAATGATTTTTAAGTTCATCTGGAAGAATATATTTTTTCAAATGATAAGAAGGAAGAAATCTAAGGGTAGAAAAAAATGCATTGCCATGCTAATTAACATAGAGATGCAACTTGTGTAAAGACAAACAGAAATGACACAGAAGGCAAAGTCCAGAGACATTCTCAAATATTGGTGGTTTTTCATTTCAATGGGGAAAGTATCTAGATTATTCTTTGAAAGGTTCTGGGACAATTGATTAATTACTTGGACACCCCCCCCCAAAAAAAGAGAGAGAGAGATAAGAGAAGAGTATTTTTACCTCATACTACAAGGCAAAATAAAATAAACGTCGATTGAATAATTAAATATAAAAAATGAAATAATCTGCTTTAGAGGGCATTTCTAACACAAAAATAAAAGAAGAAACAATAAGAAAAACTGATAAATTACACTATGCTAAATTTTGAAACATATTAAAGGATCCATGAAAATTAGGGGAAACATAACATATACAACAAAATTTATACTATTAATACAAAAGGAGAATTCTTTTTTTTTTTAATTTTTTTTTTTTTTTTTTTTTTAAAAAAAAGATCACGAATAGGCAGAGAGGCAGGCAGAGAGAGAGAGGAGGAAGCAGGCTCCCCAGCAAGCAGAGAGCCCGATGTGGGGCTCGATCCCAGGACCCTGGGATCATGACCTGAGCAGAAGGCAGAGGCTTTAACCCACTGAGCCACCCAGGTGCCCCCAAAAGGAGAATTCTTATAAAGTAATGAGAAAAATAGAAAATATTCCAATAAAAATATTCAAGACTTATTTTTAAAAGTAATTTACAAAAGGACAAATATAAAAATTTACAAAAAGAGAAAGGACCATATAAATGGTCAATAAACATAAAATGTCAACCTAGTGTCAATGAAATTAAAGAAATAACATTTTTCTCATATGAAACTGACAAGTGTATAGAGACCCCTATAAATTTAAAGATAAGACACATAGTTTGTGAGGACTTGGCTGGGAGTTGGGATGGAGAAGTGGCATTCTCAAAGAACAGCTGGAGTCTAAACTCATGTAATCTTTCTAGAATGTAATTTTGAAATATGAATGAAGAGCCCTAAAAAAGATTTCATTTCCTCTAAGCCAGCAATTACATATCCAGGGATTTTTCCTAAGGAAACATTTAAGGATGTCTAAAATTATTTCAGAACAAAGATATTTATCTCAGAGTTATAACAGCAAACATTAGAAACAACCCAATAAATATTTAACAGTAAGAGCCTGGCTAAATAAATCACAGTGAATCTTACAAAAGAATTCTAGGTAGCCAACAAAAAAAGGTGTTTGAGAAAAACAGCAGAAAATGATTATAATATACTCTTATTCTTGACTTCAAAAGTGCATTTAAAATGTAATCTTCAGGATGGTCCTAATTTTATCTTTAAAAAACGTGATCTGGAATCATCTTAAATCAGGAGTTGGCAAACTTTTTCTGTACAAGGTCAGATAGTAAATATTTTAAGCTTTGCATGACAGTTTTGATTTCTGCTGCATGTTCTTTGTTTACTAACAACCCTTCGAAAATGTAAAGATCGTTTTTATGTGTAGGGTCATACAAAAACAGACCACTGGTAGTAATTTGCCAAATCCTGATCTTAGATAAAAGGATGTAGTAGCCAAAAATTAATGGTGATTGGCTGTGAGTAATAGAATTTGGAATAATTTTCATTTTCTTTATGCCTTTCCATATTTTCTAAATTGAATAATAAATCATTGATCATTTTAAACAAAGTTACATGCAAAAATTTTTGAGGGTCCTGTAAAAAAATCTAAAAAGTTAAACCTAGATATTCCCATTTCTACAGATTACCTTTGAGACGGGATGGTGAGAATTAGGCTGACTCTGTTATTGTTGACCTCTTCCCTAGCTACTTCTTCCTGTTGTGTTACAGTCGGCATATGAAATAATAAAATGACTGTAGTTGGCTAGTCATTATATTGAAGAAGAACGCCATTGAGGGAAGAAAGAAAGTATAATTGTATTAAAGAACAAAGTGCTGCTAAAGAGAATCACACAGTCTTAAATCATCCAGTTAGCTGGGTGTAGAAATCCCTGGGATCCAGTTCTCCCTTCTCTCCTAAGAGTAAACATCCCTTTTCTTCCTGTGGAATGATACATCATCATAGTATATCATAATTCTGTGGAGACAGTTGATAAGCTACTTTTTCAAGAACCTTCCCAGTCCCAGCAGGACTGGCTCCTCACATTCCACATCCATGACTCCACGCCCCCACTCCCCCCACTCATGTTGTATCTTCCTGCCTAAAATGTTCTTCCCTCCAAAAGAAACATTGCCTTTGTCATCAGTCATTGATTTCGAAATCTGGTTTTACCACTGTGACATTGTGATTTATGAGAACTATCTCTTTGGTCATTCAGATGACCAAAATCTAGGTCTCAGGTATATTTGGTCTTTTTCCACAGCTCCTGGCTCACAGGTCTCCAAACCCTTGGACCTACCTAAGTGTTGAGAGTGATAAAGATGTCTTATGTTTTATTAATAACAGTGACTTTTGGACACCCCCCCGAGGGTGGGGGGCTTGTTACCAGGAGGACCAACCATGTGATTAGAGAGCTGGAACTTTCAGTCCCTCACCCCCACCTCCCCACCCCTCACTCACCTCTGGAGAAGGGAGAGGGGCTGGAGGTTGAATCCACCAATGGTCAATGACTTAGTCAATCATTTCTATGTAATGAAATCTCCATAAAATCCCAAGAGGAGGGGCTCTTTGCGCTGCTTGGGGCCTGCTTCCTCTCTCTCTCTCTCTGCCTGCCTCTCTGCCTGCTTGTGGTCTCTGTCTGTCAAATAAATAAATAAAATCTTTAAAAAAAAAAAATCCCAAGAGGACTGGATTCAAAGAACATCTGGGCTAGTGAACACATAGAGATTGGGGAGAGTGCCATGCCTGGAGAGGGCATGGAAGGTCCACATCCTTTTCTCATGCCTCATTCTATTATTTCCTCATATCATTTCATAAACTGGTAAATATAAGTAAGCATTTTCCTGATTTCTGTGAGCTGCTCTGGCAAATTACAAGAACCTAAGGAGAAGTTTGTTGGAAAGTGCAATCTGTAGCCCATAGGTTGGAAGCACAGGTAACAGCTTGGGGTTTGCAACTGGTGTCTGAAGTGGGGGATGGAGGTGTGGTCTTGCGGGACTGAGCTTTTAACCTGTGGAATCTGATGTTATCTTAGGTAGATGGTGTCAGAATTGGGTCGAATTCTGGAACACATTACTGGTGTCTGAGAATTGCCTGATGTTGCGTATATGGGAACCCCACTGGAATTCAATCCAGGAACCCAAGGAGGACCACTTTCAAATTGTGTGATCTTGAATTTGTCCATTAACTCCTCTGAGCCCTAATCTCTTCCTATATAAACTGTGGCTAATAGTTCCTCTTTTCCATGTTTACTATGACATTTAAATAAGGTAATACATGCTGCAGTATCTAAATTGCCCATAATGTATTTAGCATAGAGTAGAGGCACAGAGATACATATTGGACAAAATCCCTTTCCTCTACCTTTCCAAATCATCCCCAATCTGCAATGTCCAGCTCAAATCTCAGTATCTATGATTACTCTCCTCACAAGATGAGAACACATTAATCTCACCTTTCTCTATTTCTACAGTGTTTGCTTCCATTAATTTTGACATTTAATTGTATAAAATTTGTTTTATTATACAATTTGCTTTACTTGGATGCATATTTACATACATTATCTCTGTACTGACAATCTAAGTACATCATCAGCTTCTAGAGGGCAAGGGTGTCTTTTATCTCTCTTTTGCTTTCTCTTATTTAAATGCATTTATTTAGATTAAAAAGAAAAGACAAGCTGGTTTTAAAGGAACTATTAGCAACAAAGCTATCAGATTAAACAACAAAGCCAAACATAGAGAACTATGCAATACTTGTAAGTACAGATATTATGCGATAAGGCAAACACTGGTGTTACCAATGAGTGATTAGAATTTGGGGAAAGTGACTCATTCCATGCTGTCCCCTTCCTATTGAAATTCCCACTGCAGCATTTGGTAAGTTGATTCACCTCTCTCCCTTCCTCTGCCCTTTCCCATCCTTCCTTCCTGTTTCCTTCCTAAGAGCTTGTTTAAGGGGTAATTTACATACTGTGAAATTCACCCATTGTGAGTGAACCATGCAATAGTTTTGGGTAAATCAACAAAGTTTCTTACATCTAGTTTCAGACACAATGCTGGGCATTTCTAGGCTGCCAAATAAACCCTTAGAAAGAACGGATAAATTAATTCTAGCTTTTTACTAGCCTTATCACTGTAGTTTTTCTGCTTGACTATTATTCAAAAATCACGGGCATGATGGCGCGAGACTCTTCCTGGTGGCCTGAACATTAGTGTGGCCTGTATCGGGTCATAGAGGTGGATGGAGTGTGCAGTTATGTTTGCATAGAGGGCTGAAGAGTTGGAAGGTTGACCCCAGACAAACTAAATTCTGTTCTTGAATAACCAAATGCTCTTAATTTCCCAGGAAGGAACTAAATTTGTTTAATAAAACAACTCACTCGTGTGATAATACCTGGGCTGATACTTGGGCTGATGACACATTCTTTAATAATGCACGCTAAAATCCTTTACAAATTCCAAAGCAGTATACAAATGAGAGGGATTGAACACTGGGATTTATACTCACTTATTTCTTCCAGGCCAGTGTGTTTAGTTAGTTACTAAGAGAACAATGATCATTCTTTGGCATTAACAACAAGAGACAATATTTGAATATATTTTACTGGATGATGTGTTATTACAATTGAGAATTTCCTGTGAAAAAGTGAATTTTTTTGTTTGTTTTTTAAAATGCTGCTAACAAATGGCATCCATATGATGGAGTTTTGGAATATAGGGGAAGTTCAGTGGCATAGGGTCCAGAGTTGAAGACCAAGAAAGAATTCTTGAGAGGTCTCTGGTGCAAAAGGGTGGTTTTATTAGAGTACTGGACAGGACTCATGGGCAGAAAACCCGTGGGCAGGAAAACCTGCCCCAGGGTTGTGAGGGGTGGCTGATTATTTAATTGGGAATTGGGGGAAGTAGGGAAAAGGGAGGTTTCAAAAGAATTTTTGTATGTTAAAAGAAGACTCACAGGATACTGGAGGCCTTGCCATTGTCAAGTTCAGGTTGTCTTTCCTTCTAGTAAGGCATTAAGAGTAAGATAGTTGGGAACTTTCTGGAGAACATTACACTTTGCCTGCTTCAAGTATCTGTCAATGGGCTACAGATTATAAGGACATTTAATTGTATCTACATTCCCTTCCAGAAGCTAGGCCATTGATAGAAATGCTTTGTTCTTATAAATTGCTAAGACATTTTTTTTATTATTAACCTATAATGTATTGTTTCAGGGGTACAAGTCTGTGATTCATCAGTCTTACATAATTCACAGCACTAAGACTGACTTTTGTAAACTGAGAGAGACTCTAGTCTTGCTAGATTGTAATCTCTATAAATTAACTATTTGTTTTCCCTTTAGGGCAGCCAGAAATGCCTAAGGAATGTCACATATATCCCATGGATGGGGGCGGGGGGTGTCAGATGCTGTCTGTCCTCAGCTAGGCTTCTGCTCCCACATCACATTAGCATTAGCGATTTTAATTAAACATTTTATGCTTACTATGATATCTGTTTGACATCTGAACAATTTTATCTGAAATTCAATAGAAAATCAAAGAATTGGATATAAGGATAACTTCACTGTTTATGAGTATTGTACCCCACTTTATTCATATTAAAGCATGTTTAAGAATATATAATTTTTCTCATGTGGCTCCAATGTCTTTTATTATGCTTTAAGTAGGACATAATATTGTCTTAATTTGTTGTGTGAAAATACAATAAGCTCCCTTTTTGTTATTGGACTATAATTTTGTTAGTATGAATAGATATTTTTACCTTTTAGGGTTATTTCCTTTGTGGTTATTTCAGGAATGAGATTAATGGGTTAAATATGACAATATTTCTCCCCACCACCACTATTACAGCACACACACACCCCTTAAATATCTTCAATAAATTCTCACTGGTCCTTCATCCAGATGGCCAACAGACACATGAAAAAGTGCTCCACATCACTGGGCATCAGGGAAATACAAATCAAAACCACAATGAGATACCACCTCACACCAGTCAGAATGGCTAAAATGAACAAGTCAGGAAATGACAGATGCTGGCGAGGATGTGGAGAAAGGGGAATCTTCCTACACTGTTGGTGGGAATGCAAGTTGGTGCAACCACTCTGGAAAACAGCATGGAGGTTCCTCAAAAAGTTGAAAATAGAGCTACCTTATGACCCAGCAATTGCACTATTGGGTATTTACCCTAAAGACACAAACGTAGTGATCCAAAGGGGCACGTGTACCCGAATGTTTATAGCAGCAATGTCCACAATAGCCAAGTTATGGAAAGAACCTAGATGTCCATCAGCAGATGAATGGATAAAGAAGAAGTGGTATATATATACAATGGAATACTATGCAGCCATCAAAAGAAATGAAATCTTGCCATTTGCGATGATGTGGGTGGAACTAGAGGGTATTATGCTTAGGGAAATAAATCAGTCAGAGAAAGACAACTCTCATATGATCTCCCTGATATGAGGAAGTGGAGATGCAATGTGGGGGATTTGGGGGGTAGGAAAAGAATAAATGAAACAAGATGGGATCGGGAGGGAGACAAACCATAAGAGACTCTTAATCTCACAAAACAAACTGAGGGTTGCTGGGGTGGGGGTAGGGAGAGGATGGTGGGGTTATGGACATTGGGTGCTTCTTCCCTCTCTCCACCTCCCCAGACTGCCTGTTGGAAAGCTTCCCATTCATCCTTTAAACTCTGTTCAGAAAACTCCTCTGGGAAGTTTTCTCTGCTTTGCGTACAAGCGGATTCAACACGTTCCTTTTCTGTTGCTGCTATTTTGTTTGGTTTGGTTTTGGTACTATTTCCGAATCAAGAGCTGAGTTCTACTATTTACATGTCCTGCTGTGTCGTAAATATTTACCTACAGGTCTGTTTCCCCTGTGAAACTTGGGCTCCTTGATACCAGGAACCCTTTCTTTATTAGCCTCTGCCTACTCTCTGCCAGGCACCTAGTGTGGCCCATGCTTAGTAAATGTTTGTGAATCCCTTACATTTGGAAGGCATGAATAATTAATTTTATATTAAAAAACATATCCTGAAATCACTTTATTTTTTTGAATTTTTATTTATTTATTTGACAGACAGAGATCACAAGTAGGCAGAGATGCAAGCAGAAAGGGGGGGAAGCAGGCTCCCCGCTGAGCAGAGAGCCTGACGCGGGACCTGATCCCAGGACTCTGAGACCATGACCCAAGCCAAAGGCAGAGGCTTAACCCGCTGAGCCATCCAGGGGCCCCCTGAAATCACTTTAAAAATGATTTGTATTCATGCTTATTGCCACCAGAACATAAGAGTGGAAGAGCTTCCCTATTGCCTTGCCAGTGTTGGGCAATGACTTCTTGTGATTGTGTGACTGTTACATGGGACCATCAATGATGGAAAAATATAATCTGCATTAGAAATGTAAAAATCACGACCTTATATTTCTCAGGTAGTAAGCTGGGGGCAGAGAGTTGGGATTACTTCATGAATATGGCACACTGAGTGCCTCTCGTTAGGCATCTTGACAAATGGGAAGACCCACATCCTAAAATGTTCATCCCCAGACACATGTGCAAAATGAAACGTCAGCCGTGTTCATGCTTGTTTTGGGGCCAAGTGAGAATTTTTTCCTCCTTCATTATTCACAGCTGATTACGTGACTGTGGATTTCAAAAATCGACACTTCCTTTTTCCCATTCACACATAAAAATGGAAATCAATATTATGTTTAAGTTCATTTCTTGTTTGGAAACAAGGCACATAGAATAAGGGTACCGTGTGACATTGTTACGTTCAGCCTTTTGGAAAGCTAAATAATTGTCTTTATTCTCCAGAGCATATCTATTTTCGAAAGATATTCCCTGCTTCACCAATAGGAATAATCACAGGGGACTTTTCCCCCCTAAGGTGTTATTTTGATTCAGGAATTAAGCTCTAATTGAGCAGCTGAAAGAGATTCTGCTATAAATGTTAACGGTAGGAGCAGCTTTTCTAATGAATGCCCGCTGATGAGGGGCAGGAAGAAGGAAAAGGGAAAGCTAGCAGTATTAGGGGATGGGCTGTGTCATGGGGTGAATAGTGGCCCCTCAAATTCATGTCCACCTGGGACTTCAGAATAGGATCCTATTTGGAAATAGGGTCTTTTTAGATGTAGTTAATTAACGATCCAGGGTTTCATGTGGGCCTTTCATCCAATAACCGATGCCTTCTAAAAAGAGGAGACCAAGGACGCCTGGGTAGCTCAGTTGGTTAGGCAGTTGCCTTCGGCTCAAGTCATATCCCAGAGTTCTGGGATTGAGCCCCACATCGGGCTCCTTGCTTGGTGGGGAGTCTGCTTCTCCCTCTCCCTCTGCCTGCCTGTCACTCCCCTTGCTTGTGTTCTCACTATCTCTCTCTCTCTCTCTGAGTCAAATAAATAAATAAAATCTTTTTTTAGAAAAAGGGAGGAGACATCAAGAACACAGCCACATGACAGCAGAGGGAAGAGACTGGAATTAAGCAGCCACAAACCAAGGAAGGCCTGGGGTCTCCAGAACGTGGGAGAGGCAAGGAAGTCCTGTTTCCTGGAGCCATCATATGGAATCTGTTCCTGCTGCCACCTACATTTCAGAATTCAGGCTCCAGAACTGTGAGAGAATAAATGTCTATTATTGTAAGCCACCAAGTTTATGGTGATTTATTATGGCACCCACAAGAAACTAATACAGATTATATATTTGTATGTTGGACAATTGTTTACTGCATACCTATTATTTGCCGGCCACTGTGCTAAGCATGGGGTACACCGTGAGGAGTGAGAGAGGCATTAAATAGGTGTTGTATTATACTACTCTGACAGCATAAAACACAAGGTGTAGTTTGAGAGTTTGGGGAGACTTTTGCCCCAAATAAGGGAAACGATGGGTAGGATTCCTTAGGTAAACAGGGAAGATGATGGAGACCATTACACTAGAGGAAAGCTAAAAACTCTAAGGGAAGTACCAGCACTCTGAGATAATGTAGGAGCTTGGCAGGAAAGTGTGTCTGGATCATAATGATAGGGAGATCGGTGGCACAAGGTGATGCAGGAAATATAGCCAGGGATGACATTATCAGGTCCTTTAGTTTATGTTAAATGTTAGATATATTCTAAGAACAATCACAAGTCTTCTGAAGAATTTTTGGAAGAGTGTCATGTAATTAGAGTTATTTTTAAGAAGTCATCCTGGTTCCTTTGTAGAGAAGGAATTGGCGAAAGACAAGAATGGATGCAAGTCTCCAGGTAGGAGGCCACTGCAGTGGTCCAGGAAGGAATCAATGATGGCCTGGACCCAAGTCATGGTAGTGGAGATTAAGAGATGTGGGCAGATTTAAGATATATTTGGGGGAAAAGGTCAAAGGACTGGATGTATGGAAGAAGGAATGAAATGGACAGATGTCAAGAATATATTACGTGCTAGGTGGAAAAACTAGAAAAGGAACATGTTGTGTGGAGGCAATGAATTTGATTTGTTCTCAGCAGTATCTTTGAGACATCAAAGTAGAAATGTAATATTGGTCATTGAGTCTACAGATATAAAGTTGAGATGTTCTCTCTGGCCCAGTGATATAAATTCTAAGTCATCAGAATTAGATTATATAAGAAGCAGTGAGAGTAAAAGTCATGATCTAGGGAATAGAGAGAGAGAAGAAATATGGAGATAGGCTTAAAAAGAGACTGGCAGGAAAGACCATAGGAAAAGTGGGTGAGGATCATATATGGAAGCCTAGGGAAGGAGGGAGAAAAGGAGAAAAGTCCAATTAAGTCAAAATTAGGTGTCTTAGTAAGATGAGAATGAGAAATATCTTTCAGGGCACCTGGATCGCTCCGTTGGTTGAGTGCCTTACTCTTGATTTCGGCTTAGGTCATGATCTCAGGGTCTTGACATCAAGCCCCTCACAGGGCTTGCACTGAGCATGGAGCCTGCTTCAGATTCCCTCTCTCCCTCTCCCTCTGCTCCTCCTTCCAGCTCACAGTCTTTCTCTAAAGAAGAAGAAGGATGAGGTGGAGGAGGAGGAAGGGGGGGGAGAAAAATATCTCTTGAATTTAGCAATATGGAGTGCATTGGTGGCCTTAACCAAAAGCAGAGAAGTGGACCATGGTGGGTGGAGGTGCGGGGAAGGGGGCTCCTATAGACATCAGGAATGAGGAACGCCAGCCGAGTAGATCATATCAAGTCAAGAGGCTACACTCATTCTCACTCTGATGTCTTGATGTTTCAAAGGGTTCCTGAAGCATTCCCAAATTACCCGAGATTGGGTCTCCATGTCCTAGTGGAATGGAAACTTGAATGGAGATGAAGTTCAATTGTAAAAAACAAACAAACAAACAAACAAACAAAAAACAAACAAAAAAAAACCTGCCTGTCTTCACAATGTCTGGGGGCTGAGATTCATCTTGCTATGATGAAATTACAAACTTGAATACATATTTTCAAATTACTTGAGGTAGCTGACAGTGCAGGGAATAAGCAGGAAGGTGTTCTCTCAAACAGTTATGGTATTTAAGGTGATACATTCCCAGTAGAATTTCTCCTTTTTTTTACAGGTATGCTTAATTGCAGCATTTACAAGTATTCACCAAAATCACTCTAACAAAATTATTTTTAAAGACCTGTCACATTACACAATGTGATATGTTAAAGAAATAGAGCTGTGGATTTGTTTTCTATTATTTATTGGTAGTAGTTAGGGGTACCCTCCTCTCCCTAAGCCTCACGTTTCCAAGCGGAGGGACTTTAATATGGTGGGAAATCCATTTGAGTTCCTCTGACGTCTCCCTACCACCTCACTCACACCTCCAAGGTATCAGGTTGGTGAGTTTGGGAGGTTTCTTTCATCTCTGCTCCTCATGCTGCTGTTTTTACCTCAGGAGGCCCTGTCCCTGGAAAGCAGACCTGTAGTCCTTTGCTGTCCCAAGGGCTGGCCGAGGATGCCAGGAAGCCCACTGTGACTGCACCACAGAACCCCATTCTCCAGAGCTTCTGCCCCACTCTGTGTCTCCCTCTCCACTGACCTTGAATCCACTGGCAATGAGGGCAGGTCTCCGGGATCCCCTAAATTTCCAACAAACATGTCCTCACTCTCTGATGTTTCTGGGGAGAAACAACACACAAAATAGTTCCTGATCATTCCCTTCATTATCCTGGACCTGTATAGACAAATCAACAAATAAAAAGGTGGGCTCTTTATATATTTTGTTTATATAAGTTTCTGTATTTTGCTAGTTTATATATTTTGACAATTTTGTGGACACATAATCAAATGTTAGTACCTCATGAAATGGAACGGATATAGGTGCATTATGTTTTGATCAAATGCAGAGAAGCCCTAGGATCTATTATGTAATTTAATGTAAAATAAGCAAGCAGTTTTTCCTTTTAGGCACCTAGTTGCCTGACTCTATAAAATGCACGTGTTAGTAATTAAATTATGTCATGGACGTAAGAGCGTTTTATATATTTCAAAATATTATGCACATATAAATGGTAAGCTATTATTTTGGTTATAATTATTCTGAACTTAACACCCTTTCTCTATTCCCACCTGAGCATTTAATACATCAGGCACAGGCTGGTTATATAGGATACAAGAACAGCCACCTCTTTTTCTAATTCTAGAATAATTATTATCAAGTAAATTTTGTCAAGTAGAAGTTAACATATTATTCTTGCATTCCAACTAGCAGTCTTTAACCGACAGGAAAATCAATGCCATTTCCTCAACAGCAAATTATATTCCACTTCTGTACATAATAGCACTTTTCTTGGAGTTGATAAATAAGGGAAAAATACTGATGGTCATTTAACTTAGTAGGATTTACTTAAATGAACTGCCGGAAAGAACTTAACTCTTAAAATAATTGATTTTTCTCTACGTCAGATGAAAAATGTACAATAGAGTAAATGAAGTTCTTTTAAATAAAAGTAATTTTCTGTTCATTAAAGGAAACATAAAATACACTATGAGACTGAATTATCCAAATCTTTGAAAAAAAAATTACTCACAGGTTATTAACCTATTTTTAAAGTACGTCGCTTTAAAGAGCATTCAGAGAATTTCCTAACCCAGTCTGGCCTGGGATGGAGGAATTTTAAAACAAGTCATTATTATTACCGTGGTGTTTTTGCCACCCACGGATGGAGTGAAAAAGCTGAAGGTGCGTAAGTGATTCGAAAATGACAACTCTCATCACAGGCAATGGCATCAGGGAGACCTAGGGAAGAAAAATCCATACTGACCTCACTACTGTTTAACTCCTATTGACAGTTGTCACTCAAATGGCGATATCACATAAAAGCTTTCCGATCTGTGGCTTACGTTTCCGTAGTAGGGTAAAATCCTATTACCTTCTGACCCATCTCTCCGATACCCATTCTCTCCTCTTCATGTTTGCAAACCACTGACAGTTTCTCCGGCAAAATGTTTTCTGCTCAGGTTGGTCCTTGTTATCATCCCATCCTCAAACCTTCTTCTGAGAAATAATCAATTGTACAGAATGATATGCAGGTTGATTATATTTTTCCTGAAGTTAAATTATGTCATACCCAGCTCCGTTTCGTTGTTATCCCCTACCTTCACTGGTTTAACTAAATTTTTCCATAGCTGAAGTTTACTGGTATTCCATTTGTGGGTTTTCGAATTGGATTTTAATAGTATTTTGAAGATTTTGCTTGTTTAAATATTATTAAAATCTAGGAATAGTAGAGATTAGTTGTGGATTCCACAAACATGGTCTACTGTTTAGAAAATATGTGGAATTTAGAGACAGGAGCTTACAGTTCTCTATTCTGAGGAAATTGGTAAAAAGTTAAAAAAGAAAAGAAATTCAGTGTAATTTCACTTATTTATGTGACATGAGATGATTTGTGTTTCCTTTATATTGCACCAAACTTTAGGTCTCCATTTGTAGACACAGTCTAGGATGGGAGGAATAGCAATAGTGTCTTCTAAGAACTCATCTAAGGTCAGTCCAGGGAGAGAGAGGAAGAGAGAGTGATATTTATAGGTGTTTTATAACAGAGGGAGCTACTAAGGTCATAGTTTTATCATTGTGTAATCTGCCAAAGGACAGGGGTCCCTCCCCCTTTGATCACATGATTTAGCACATGGAGAAAGGGCTGGCATGACATTTTCAAGTCATATGATTCTCCAAAATCATTAATTCATTCAAAACTATTTATTTAAAATCTATTAGGTGCTTGAATCATTCCTTTACCTAGTTGTCCTTTTCTGTTCCTTTTATCAACTTTACTCCTATTCATCCTTGACTATTTAGGGCAGATTTTAGTGCCCCCACCCTTCTTTTACCCTGTTTTCCTGGTGGAATGAATTTCTTCTTTTAAATAACATTTTTATTGAGATATAATCCATGTATCACACAGTTCATTCTTTTAAAAACTACAATTCGATAGCATTTCAGACATTCACCGGGCCATACATACGTTGATCCCCACATCTAACTCCCATGCATTTTTACCATCCCAAGACAAACCCCATGCCGTCATCATTCACTTCTCACTCCCTCCTTCCCAGCTCTTGGCAATCACAAATTTCCTTTCTGTCTCTTCTTATTGGCCTATTTCTTACATTTCACATAATAGAGTCCCAATAAGTGGCCTTTTGTGTCTGACTTCTTTTCACTTAACATAATATTTTTAAGAGTCACCCATGTTACACAATGGCATTCCTTTTTATTGCCAAATAACACTCCTTTGTATGGATATACAATATTTTGTTTATTTATTCATCAGTCAATGGTAATTCGGTATGGTTCCCACTTTTCTGGCTATTAGGAATAATGCTGCTAACACTTAAGTACCAGTTTTGTGGGAACATCTGTTTCCAGTTCTCTTGGGTAGACACCTAGGAGCGGAGTTGCTGGGTCATATGGTGACTCTACATTTAACATTTCGAGGAACTGACAACCTATTGTCCAAAGTAGCTGCACCACTTTACGATCCCACCAGTGACACCTGAATCTCTCCACATCTTTGGCAACACTTGTTATTGCTTGTCTTTTTCACTATAGTCATCCTGATGAGTATAAAGGGCTACCTCATTGTGGTTTTTGTTTGATTGCACTGACTAGTCAATGTTCTTCCACATGGCTAATGACATTGAGCAGTTTTTTTACCTATATGGGGAGATTCTTAAGCATGGGACCAAAATATAATTTATTTTATTGTTGAGTACCAAACAGTGATGATGAACTGGCCCATCAGAGGAACAAAATAATGTTTACAGGAGGGATGAATACATAATTAGCTTTTAACAATACTGTGCTCTGAATTACTCCTAAGATCCTAAGTACATAATGTCTATTATACATATTCTCATTGATGTCATTGATACCATTCTATCTATCACAAACACATTGATATCATTCTATCCATCGATTGATAGATACAGATATAAACACACACACACATACATACTCACAAATATGGATTCTTTAAACCCACTTTTTTTTGAAAGACAGAGATCACAAGTAGGCAGAGAGGCAGGCAGAGAGAGAGGAAGGGAAGCAGGCTCCTTGCTGAGCAGAGAGCCCGATGTGGGGCTCGATCCCATGACTCTGGGATCATGACCCGAGCTGAAGGCAGAGGCTTAACCCACTGAGCCACCCAGGTGCCCCTTTAAACCCATTTTTAAAAAGCAGTTTAAAATATGTATTTTTAAAATGATGGCTTCCTTCTATTTTTCTTCTTAGAAATCAGTTTTAGACAAGCAGTAGGTCAGGGCTCTTCACAGGAACAAAGTTTAACTAAGGTTGGGTTGTAGCTATGTTCCGGCCAAGTTGATTACAGGGCCAGAAAACCAAGGCTTGGTGTTTGTGGAAAGCAGAAGCAGATACAGATCTTGCATGAGAGCCTGTCCCCTGAAATTAGAGATGGAAGCGAGATATGGATTTATTTTTCAGGATGTGTTCCTTCCTGGATGTCAGATGCCATTTGTCACACCACAGATTTTGCTGTCTATCAGGATCTAGGCAGAAAGGTATTTCAGAGCATAAGGAGTTTCTCTCCATATGGCGTTTTATCCAAAGGAGCAGCCTCAGTTCCTCTGAGAAGCTGAGAAAGTTTGAGAAAAGCCATACTGTGGCTACACCATGGCATTTATATGGTCACTTCCGTATCTCAGCTATTGCCTAATGTAAGAATATACATTAACTTAACTATTTTTCAGAATGATTTCAATAAATCATGTGTCCTTTATCTAAGCCTGATCCCCATAGCCATATTTTTTTTTCAAAGGTGGCAAATCCACTACCAGTGAGTAACTGAAAAGCTGGGAGAATGCATTCATTAAGACTTGGCCGTGAGGATACAGTTTGACAAAATGTTTCAAAAAAGTAAAAAAATGGGCATACCTAGTGACACAGAAATCTTATTTTTAGGGTTGTAACTTTAGGAAATAATTAGACAATTGCACAATGATTTATGAACATAGATGTTCATGATAGCTTTGTGTAAGATAAAGAAAAACCTATAAATAATAATCTAGTACTAGGGGGTTAACTTACTAAATTATAGTACATACACGTATCCATCTTGTAGAAGACTGTTTAATGATGTAGAAAAATTTTTAAGATATATGAAGTTAAAAAACAGATTATAAAACACGTGCATGTTGCAATCAATTCTTTTTAAAAAATATATATGTATATGTATAGATAGTTACATAAAGGAAAATACTGAACTCTGAGAAGTGACATAAGAGCAGCTTTTATATTCTTATTTGTGCTTTTTTTGGTCCACATTTTATAATTAAGGATTTATTATTAGGGGCACCTTGGTGGCTCAGTTGGTTGAGTGCCTATCTCTGGCTCAGGTCATGATTCCAGGGTCTTGGAATCGAGCCTCACATCAGGGTCCCTGCTCGGTGGGGAACCTGCCTCTCCCTCTCCCACTCCCCCTGCTTGTGCACTCTGTCTCCCTCCCTGTGTGTTGAATAAATAAGTTTTAAAATCTTTAAAAAAATTTTATTAAATGTCATATTACTTAGGGGCACCTGGGTGGCTCAGTGGGTTAAAGCCTCTGCCTTTGGCTCAGGTCATGGTCTCAAGGTCCTGGGATCAAGCCCCACATCAGGCTCTCTGCTCAACAGGGAGCCTGCTTCCTCCCTCTCTCTCTGCCTTCCCCTCTGCCTACTTGTGAACCCTGTCTGTCAAATAAATAAATAAAATCTTTTTAAAAAATGGCATATTACTTAAAAACAAAACAAACAAACAAAAAGCAGAATTCCTGGTGAGATACAATATACATAAGATACCTAGATCTTAGGAGACAATATTTTATTTTATTTTTAAATTTAATTTTATTTTTTCAATGTTCCAAGATTCATTGTTTATGTATCACACCCAGTGCTCCATGCAATATGTGCCCCCCATAATACCCACCACCAGGCTCACCCATCCCTCCGCCTTCCAAAACCCTCAGTTTGTTTCTCAGAATCCACAGAGGAGACAATAGTTTAAATAGGACTGATCTCAAGTCATGCATGATATGAGAGATGTTCAAATACACACACACATGCATACATGCAAACAAAAATATACAGTAAATTACTTTTTGAGACCACTTTCAACTTTGGTTTTCACTCTTGATTATTAAATTGAAGAGGCAAATAAGGAATTTGGAGGGCATTTCTATTCCACAATCTCATATTTCCCTAACCTTCTCAGCCCCTGACCTGGCTTTTGCTCCTAAGGGGAGTGACTTACTTCACCATAAGGCTAGCACTGTCCCTCTGGGCTTTTCTCTCTTTGTAAAGGGCCCAGTCCTCAGGACTCACTCTCAGCTCCTCATTTTGGTGATCTCCCTGGGGGCAGTTTCTCAGAAGCCTATGTCTGCAGCTGTGTCTGTGTAGACAAGATGGTCTAAAAACCATACAGTATTCCAGAGCCAGAATTATATTCATATCCTCAAATCCAGCTTCACTCAGTATTAAATATGATTTTTAAAATCTGTATCTATGTACACAAGTAATTGTTTTCTTATATGTTGCCAATGAACACCTCGAATTTGAAATAAACATTATCTTTTGCATTAGTACCAAAAACAAGAAAAAAATACTTAGGTATAAATCTAATAAAATATGTATAAAATCTGTATGAAGAAAACTGAAATTCTGATCAAAAGAAGTCAAAGGAGATCTAAATAAAGGTAGAGATATTCCATGTATGTGGATAAGAAAACTCGACATTGTTAAAATGTCAGTTCTCCCCAACTTGATCTATAGATTCACTGCAATCCCAATCAAAATCAGAGCAAGTTATTTTGTGGATATTGATAAACTGATTTTGAAGTTTATATGGAAAGGCAAAGGACCCAGAATAGCAAACACAGTATTGAAGGAGAACAAAGTCAGAGAACTGACAGTACCTGACTTCAAGACTTACTATAAAGCTCCAGTAATCAAGACAATGTGGTATTGGAGAAAGAACAGACAAATAGGTCAATGGAATGGAATAGAGAGCCCAGAAATAGACTACATAAATATAGTCAACTGGTCTTTGACAAAGGAGCAAAGGCGATACAATGGAACAATGATAGTCTTTCAACAAATGGTGCCTGGAACAAGTGGGTATTCACCTCCAAAACTGAACTGAGATCCAGACCTTACATCTTTGACAAACATTAACTCAAAATAGATTAAATGTAAAATGCAAAAGTATAAAGCTCCTAGAAGGTAACACAGGAGAAAATCGAGATGACCTTGGTCTTGGCAATGACATTTCAAATACAACATCAAAAGCATGATTCATGAAAGATAAGAGATAAATTGGACTTTATTAAAATTAGAAACTTGTACTCTGCAAAAGACACTATGAAGAAAATCAGACAGGGAGAAAAGATTCGTAAAACACATATATGATAAATGATTAGTATACAAAATCATAGAGCACGCTTAAAACTCAACACTAAAAAACAAATCCAATGAAAATCCAATGAAATCTATTTATCTGTCTCCTGTCTCCATATGACAATTGGTTATTAACCTGGAAAAGTAAAAATCATGTGTTGTTTATACTAGTTACCCTACAAACAAAGAACCTTGATGGAATAATTTGATGAAGTTGTTTGAAGAAGGTAGAGTGCTCAATTCATGAGCAACCTTTCATGAGCTGAACCTACCTGAGATGGTTTTTTGGGGAGAGATGGGACAGATTGGCAGCAGCATAGTAATTTGTACCTGTGGAGTACACTGAGGAAGTAGAGACAGAATCTCAAGTGAGAAAATAAATCAAAAGGGGTGAATGTGAATTTGGGGGGTTAAAGGGGAGACAAAACAGGCCAAAGTTTACAAACTCAAGCTCAAGAGGCAATGTGCCCTTTGTGAATCCTGGCTCTGTCCCTTGTAAGTGTGTGCCTGTGGACAAGTTATTCAACCTTCAGGGGCTTCAATTTCTTAATCCATATAATGGAAATGATAATACTGGTAAGCCCTTAATAAATACTAGTTGTTAAAACAAAGAGAATATCTAGGAAAGCAGATTGTTCTCTTAGGCTTTTTAGCGTATCGTTCAAACTCCAGACTAGATTTCTCTGGATAATTTCTGAGATTTGGGCCGTTTATTCTAATTGTTCAAAGGGAGGCAAAAATGCAACATCTAGTTCAACCAGATCAAAGCCGAATACTAAGTAAATAAAAAGAGAGACAGTCTGAATCACAGGTTGAATATTTGGAGGTGAAACGTTCTTTCTGTTTAGGATCATCTGCAGACATGTAAGATGTTTCTAGAAAAACAGTAACAATGACAGCCTCTAAAGAGAAGCAAACACTTACCTTGGACAGCCAGGGACCAAACTTTACATGTAGTTTCCCTGAGGAGGGAAAGATTGCTGGAACACTGTGACATCATGTGGCTTCATGTAGAGCTCAGAGATGTGGCCAGGGTGAACTTTCCCACCCATCAGAAATGACTAGAAGATGCCCCACTGGAAGCTACTGGAACATAGTTGTAGCTCAATGAATACAATTGTCATTTTTGTATTACACTGATTAATATTTCTGAAGAGTTTCAATGTTTATTCTCTAGGTCACACAGTGAGGAAAAGATGAAGTCAGTATTGGAATGAGGTCTGCCTGACATCCAAACCTAGGTGCTTTGAACTGGGTAAACTATAGAGCAAATTTGAGTTCATATTTCTTATTGTAGGGCTGGAGCCAAAAACACTAGTTAGGTGAATGACTAATCTGAAATAAAGGACTCAGCCCTGGAAAATATTTTTAAAAAATAAACCAGGCATGTGTCTTCAAGGTTCCTGTTACTCCATGTAAGCCAACCAAGCATTTCCAAGTTGAGATCTGCAGACTGTAATTTTGAATAGATGAGAATCATTTTAATTAGCACACTAACAATTGCTTTGTAGAGAGGTCCTGGGAAAATATTAAAAAAAGAATTTGTTCCCGTTGGTAAGTAAATCAATTCCATGAAGTTGAGTTTATAATGCTTGCTTGCTGAGCAAACTTTGCTTATAAGACAGGGCAAAGTTAAATGTCTGGCCTTTCTAAGTTTTTTATTTAATTAAACTCTATATTTTAAGGCACTTCAAAAGAAACATAAATACAAGACATGAGTTGAATAATTCTAAAAGTTCTTGTGAAAAACTTCTGATCCCTGGTGGATAAAATATAAATAACCTCATTGTCTCCTGCCCACTCTTTCTGCCCAAGCATTGGAACTTCAGCTGGGTACAGAATGCTTTAATTTGGAGATGAAGAAGGTTTTTTTTTTTTCCCCCAAGTAGAAAGCGCACCATTGAGAATATGAATCACTAAGGGTGACATTAAATCTTGCAAAGAGATAATATATGTCTCTGTGGTGGCTCAAGAGACTAACAATAAATGTTAAATATTAATAAGATTGTGGAAATCCTCATGGATACGGTGATAAAGTGGTACCAGGAAAGGGGAAAAGACAGGAAAAGTAGACGGGGGTCTATGTAGTGGTCTTTACTGCAGTGCAGTGTGTTTTGTATTTAGGGAAAAAGTAAATAAAGAGAAATGAAATGTTTTGGGTTTTTTTTTTTCCCACTAGGGAAAAGACAGGTTTGGAAGTGTATAAAATTAGAAAATAGGTAATATTCTTCAGGGACAAATAGGCAGCCGACCTTCCTCTTGTACTCTGAGATGTAGAGGAAAATTAGCAATATTTGGGGGAGGAATCCTCTTACAGAACCTTGAGCATGAATCCATTTGCTTTTGAGTTCATGGTTTTCTTAGCTTTTGCACTTGCTTTGGTCTCTAGAGATGACAGAAACAATAATGCTGACAGAAGACGGCAGTGTCAACCCATCACTCAGAGAGCAATGGCTGGCTAGGCCAGGAAGAGCTTTACCTCATGGCTCTTCTTCAAAGCCTGAGGCCTTCCAAGTCTCTGAGTATATCTGCAGACCAATTATGAGGGAGAGACTTTCTGTCGATAACACTGGCTCACCCTGCACTTAATTCTGAAATGAGCCCTACTTTTAGACTCCCTTTCTTCTATCCTGACTACACAGAGCCTGATGGATGGGGCCACTTGGATCAGTGGTCTCTGATGGAAGAAAAAAATGCATTTTCTCACACACAAGAAGGAGCTGGACAGCAATAAAATAAAAACAAGAAAAGGCAGGAAATCACTAGTCCTACAATTTTGGAGGACTCAGCCCCATGTCTAGGTTGAACTGCTATGCTAAAATAATAATAATAATAATAATAATAATAATAATATCTGGCTATCATGAAGATGGTGAGCAGAATGGCAAAGGAAAACATCGAAGGGAAACAGCCAAACTTAGATGGAGGCTGAGTGTGTGGCGGCCCATAGGGAATATTTTGAGTCTCAGACAAGCATATTCCCTCTCTATCCTGATGGAGAGGGAGTGAGGGAATGCCAAGGAACCCAGAAGTGTGTCTGTGTGCCCTGAACTTAAAAAATTACCTGGGCCTAACTCTGAAAGATGAAAATAGAAAGATTCTAATGCAGTGCTCATTTGGACTTGTTCCATCTTGAACAAGGAAGAAAGAGAGACAAATTAGTAATTATTTGCAACCTATGGGATATTATTTTGAGAATAAATAATATTCTGGTTTTTTTCTCTCTCTCTTTTTTTCTAACATATTTAATTGAAGACAGAGGCCCAATTAAGCCAAAGGAAGACATACTTGACACAGGCTTGATCAAATTCTGCCAGAGATCACTGTGATATCTGTCTCCTCAAGGGATTTTTTTAAAGGTAGTTGGATTTTCATTTTGATTTATTTGATATCAGAGATTAAACCAAATGACTCCCAAGACTATTCCCAAATCCACATTTTAGAATTTTAAGAAAGAAAATGTCCCATTAAAAGAATTCCAGGGGTTCAGAAAGAGTTTTTTGTGGCACAAGTGTGGTTCAGTCAGTGAAGCTCTGCCTTTGGCTCATGTCAGGATCTCAGGGTTGTGGGATTGAGCCCCACATCAGGCTCTGCCTCTCCCTCTGTGACCTCTCTGGCTCTCACTCTCTCTCAAACTAGGGAAAAAAAAAGTTTTCTTTTTTTTTTTAAATTTTATTTTTTTGACAGGCAAAAATCACAAGCAGACAGAGGCAGGCAGAGAGAGAGAGGAGGAAGCAGGCTTCTGGCTGAGCAGAAAACCCGATACGGGGCTCAATCCCAGGACCTGAGATCATGACCTGAGCTGAAGGCAGAGGCTTTAACCCGCTGAGCCACCCAGGTGCCCCTCTTTTTCTTGTTTGAAGGCCCAGCCCTCAGCAGGAAACTGGTTTTCCTCAAGTTCAGGAACAGAGTACAGACTGATGAAGGAAAAGCAGCAAGCAGCAGACCTACAGAGTTCCCCACTCAGATGTCTCTGAATGTCATCCAAGTTCTTCCTCCAAAAACTTGAATTTACCTGGTTGCACATTTTATCTGAGATTAAGGAGCGAAGGCAATTATAATGGCAACATGAGCCCTTCTGTTTTGCAGAAAGAGAACCTGACCTTTCTATACACATCTATACACACGCAATTTCTTTATGAAGACAGATCTGGGGACAAAAGGACAAGATCTTCACCTCCTTGTTGTCTGTAAGATGTAGTATTTCCATAACTAGTAATTTCCCTTTCTTGGGGGTCAGCAGGGGTCCTATTTGATCACAGTTCACAGGAAGCAGGAAGAGCGATCTCAGGGTTAGAACAGAGCTCAGTAGGTGAAAATGTGCTTGGCTGCAAGTAACAAAGGCCTGAAGCCTGAGCTGATGGTGGCATATTTTTCTGATAGAAAGGAAGTTCGGAGGCACCTGGGTGGTTCAGTTGGTTAAACATCCAACTCTTGATTTCAGTTCAGGTCATCATCTCAAGAGTCGTGAGATCAAGCCCTAGGTTAGGCTTTGCTCTCAGCCTGGAACCTGCTTGAAATTCTCAATCCCTCTCCCTCTGTCTCTCCCCCCAACCATGCACTCATGCTCTCTCTCTCAAATAAATAAATGCATATCACTAATATGTGGAATCTGAAAAAAGATGAACTTATAAAAACAGAGAGCAGAATAGTGGTTGCCAGGGACTGGGAGGTTGGTGAGGGAATTGTGGTTTAAGAGCACTAACTTGCAACTAATAGTCTTGGAGATCTAGTGCACAGTGCTCTGCCTATAGACAAGGATACTGTCTTATAAACTTCAAAGTTGCTTTGAGATGAGACCCTAATTGTTCCTACTACAAAAAAGAAGTGACAATCATATGAGGTATTAGAGATGTTAGTGATAGTGGTAATTATATTGCATAGTATAAATGTATCAAGTCAAGTTGTATATCTTAAACTTACACAATGTTACATGCCAATTATGTCTCGATAAAAATAAATTTTTAAAAAAAGAAAGTCAAGAAGTAAGTAGTTTCTGGTGTTGGTTCAACAGCTCAAAACTCTCTTAGAAATCTCCCCCAGAAGACTTCTGGCTGTATCACATGATAACCACTAGCAAGGGAGACTGAGAAATCCAGGATCTTTTTTTTTTTTTTTTTTTTTGGCTTGGGTTCCTTCTGAGCTCTTGCAAGGTTGGCCCTATAGGAGACATTTACATGTCTGCTGTCATTAAAGTAAGACAATTTTAGTGAGTTTTTTTCTCCTTGCTCTTCCAAAAACACAAAGAGGACCATGCGACTCCTTTGCTTGGAGACTTTTCAGTGGCATCTCTTTGTCAAATCTCTTTCCATCTCATGCAAGTGTCTCCATGCTATGCTACCTGACCACACCTGCTTCATCTGCAACTCCTGTGTTGTGTGCTCTGATCCTGTGGTTCCCAAACTTGAGTTACTCTAGAACCACTCAGAAAGCTCGGAAAAACTCAGCTTTCTGGGGCCTGCAAATAGAGTTCCTGATTCAGTAGGCAAGACCCAAGAATGCACTTCTAACTGACCCATTCAAATTGGCTGCCTTTTCTTTTTCTTAAGAAATCATGACTTTAAAACTAATCTATAATTCATACTTTTCACTAATACAGAATTGTCCCCCTCTAAATAGACCATGAGCTGCTTGAAGTCTAGAACCTTGCAGATTCATCTTTGTCCACATAGGGCCTGGCCCATTGTCCAGGACATAGTTTCTTAATAATGTCTGATGTTCACATGAAATTCAAATGATGGAGGCTTGGTGGATCGTAACATCTTTGTATATGTTCTGTCCATCTACGAGCCACTTGGCAACCACTTTGCTCAGCTGCAGTGGAGAGCTACTCAAGTTTGACTCTTGAAGCTTCCTCTGGGACCCACACATTCATTGATAAAATTGTTTAAAGTTAGATATGCTCAGTAGAAGCCCAAACTGGAGT
Organism: Taxidea taxus jeffersonii; assembly: GCA_003697995.1. Classification (NCBI taxonomy): domain Eukaryota; kingdom Metazoa; phylum Chordata; class Mammalia; order Carnivora; family Mustelidae; genus Taxidea; species Taxidea taxus. The sequence goes on from RCUC01129369.1 coordinate 27,774, forward strand.
TTTGTTTTTGTTCTTGTTTTGTCTCTGAAAAGTAGTACACCAGTATGGGGATAGATCAACAGCCTTGGTCCATGGACACATAAGAAGTCAGTGTAACACCCTGTTGTTCTCTTCTAGAAGTTCTTTTCTTAAGCATGCATGGAATGCCCATCGATTTCATTTTAGATATGATGAATAAAGTTTTTCTTTCATTTTGGCTGACTGGTACAAAAGGAACAGTAACCAGACAACTAAGACCAGAACAGTCTTAGAGAATGTCTCTGCTATGGAGATGTGCACATCACAGCCTGGCCTGAGAGCCTACCTAAGCATCAGGGGCATATTGGAATCTCTACTTGACGTGTGAGCTCAGGTTCTGATCACTGTTTTATCATACTGAGCCCACTATCTTTTCTTTTTTTTTTTTAGGATTTTATTTATTTATTTGACAGATAGAGAGATCACAAGTAGGCAGAGAGGCAGGCGGGGGGGGGGAGCTGGCTCCCTGCTGAGCAGAGAGCCCGATGTGGGACTCGATCCCAGGACCCCGAGATCATGACTTGAGCCGAAGGTAGCGGCTTAACCCACTGAGCCACCCAGGTGCCCTCTGAGCCCACTATCTTATGCATTTTTTTTCTCAGATGAAAATTTCTTATTGACTTTAAGTGAACGCTAACCTATCAGAAGGCCCTTGACTAACTTGAGCGAAGCAGGAAGTACTTGCATAATGTCCAGTGCAATTCTTGGCTCAGGATAAAGATCATTCAGTAAACAACAACTACTTTTATCATTACTGTCATTACTGTGATGATGATGATGATGATGAAGTGTGATTGTCATGACTCGGACATCTTTGGACCTAAGAGAAAGGGTCAAACAGGATTTGTTTCCAGCACCTTCCTCTCCAGCATATTCCTTTCTCCTCCTGTCCAGGTGGGGCTGTCTCTCTTTCATTCCTTTGCTCCCATTGTGCTTGTGCTGGTGCCTGTGTGCGGTCACAGAACTACTCCTTACCATCTCCTGCTGATACTGTCCTGGTTCCCACAAGGACACTGAAATGCCCCTTGAGGATGTCTTATCCCTGTAGCTTTGTTGCCTATATTCCATGCTGTTCCATGCTCATGGGCCACTGCTGGTGGGCCAATGCTAGGCTGCCGTACTCTGTACATTACCTATACCTAGGCCTCATGATAGTTATATCAGGACCTTCACTGATTTCACTGAAATGAAATTTTTGCCTTCATTTCTAACTGACGCCAGTGTCTGAGTAAAAATAAAGTCCCAAAATAAGTAAGTAAGTAAGTAAGTAAATAAATAAATAAATAAATTCCAACGAAGAACTCAATCACATATTAACTTCTGAAAACAACAACAGAAAGTTAGTGAGCTCACTCCCCACATACACAGCAGGCCTGTTAAAAATACATTGTAAGAACAACCCTCACTATTAGTCCAGCTTTGCAAAGGAGCCCAATCTACCCTCGTTGCTAACCACCAGGCTTCACCTAGGATGCCCCGAGGTCAGAAACCCTGAGATCAGAGGAAGTGAGTGGAAAAGTGTGAGAAGAGAGTTTCCTAAGATACTGTTAACAGCTGAGATGAGAGGCTGACATATTTTTGAGACTGGGGGTGGGGGTGAGAAGCCAGCCCCCCAAGAGGACAGCGGCCCAGTACAGCTTATGATTTCAACTTAGATATGCAACTTAGTTGCCAAGATAACTGTGTCTGAGATATCTTGGAAAGAAACGACATCCTGGCTTGATGGCTAGACGTGAGGGAGTTTGTGGATTTAAAAGCAGTCCATCCAGCCTGTCTGCCCCAGATCTCAGTTAAAGTCTGTCTTGAACTGTGCCGCTCAGAGGGGAGTTAAGAAGAGGCCCACACTAGAGCAGAAGGGTTCCGATTTGGAAGCTAGAAGCTGCCTGAGTTCTTACTCAGCACTTCTGCCTCTCGCCCACACCTCACTTTGCACCCAGTTTTGATTTCTTTTTATACCTTTTGTTATTTGTAAATTGCTAGAATGACAAAATCAGGACTCACATATTATTAAATCCCTCACTGTGGCTTGCCCAGGGCTCGGAACTAAGCACTGTTCCCACTTGATGTTCCCCCAATGGGTCAGTAAAATCACTAAGGCTGAGGGTTTTAAGAAACCGGAACTCATGACTTGGGGAACAATGGAACTATTGCCATCTCATATATATAGAAACCATACAGGTAGTGGGCAAGAACATGACCTTTGAGTCAGGCTGACCTGGGTTTGAGTCCTGGACCAAGCGTGTGACCTCATTGGGCTGATATTGCCCCTTATGCTCATCTCTGGGCTCATCCCTGTTCTACTTGTCTCCAAGCCTCAGTTTCCTCGTCTCTAAAATGGGGGCTATAAAATCTACCTCATGGACTAGTAGTACCTACTTCAAAGAATGTACCTTAAGACTAAGTCCTTTCTAGTCCTGAGGATTAAGTGGGTATCATCATTCTATAGCTCTTAGCACGGTTTTGGGCACACGTTAGGTGCTCATTCAATGAGCACTCCTCATAATAATATCAATACCATTGTCATTTTCAATTTCCCCTTCCTCTTGGGATTTATTCTGAGTAACAATTTTCACTGCTGTATTGAAAAAAAACAAACAATGCCAACAACTAAAATAAATATGCCAGTGCATTCCTTGAATGCTGGGGTCGCTGTTCCTGCCACATGAAGGTGGAATTGTGTTCTGATCATTTCATTAATTGTTTATTCAAATATTAACATAATCCATTTTAGGTATGTAAAAAGATCTCTGATTATACAAAGTATTAGTTACAGAATTTCTGGTAAAATTATAGTAACAACAACAACAACAACAATAGCTCAGTTTCTCATCAGCCTTGCCCAGGGCTGGGCACTCTACATTCATTATTTCACCTAATCCTCAAAACAAAATGGGCAAAGATTTTAGCTCAATTTTACCGATTAAGGAACTGAAACTCAAAGGTGAGCAACTTGCTCTGGTTACATAGTCAGAAAGGAGCAGGAGCATGATGTTAAGTGTGGGCTCCGACTTCAAAGTCTGTGCCCTCGCCAGGACTCCTGACGTCTAGAATACATGCAGCCGGCATCTAGGCCAGGTGACTTAGCCAGAGATTTTGTGGTGGTTATGCACTCACCAACCTCATTTTAGTGATTCTTCAGCCTTTTTCCCAGAATTCCGCTGCCGTGTTTTAACCCTGTGCCAACAGTCCCCTGCAAATTATTCATCCTGAAAGTTGGATAATGCACTCGGTGTGTCCAACAGCCACAGCAAAGAGCAACAACATTTGGAAAGTAGGTGCTCCATGCATCATTTATCTCAATCATCCTCCGCGCACACATCACCTTGTCCCTTTGGCCCTGCCGCGCTCTGTCCCTTCACCCATTGCACACATGTGGTGTGTGGCCGAGGTCTGATAGGACAAGGGCTCTTGCAAACATTCCCCTTGATTTCAATTATTCTTAACTCTTACCTGGTGTCTGCTGGGCTTGGAAGACCAGCATATGAAAACACTGTGCCCTTAGCACCTGTCTGGAGGAACACGGACAGTGGGCATTCACGGTTGCCCTCTGTTCTTCTCCAATCACACCGTGGAGCTCCTGTTAGGTGGGCACCGTGCTGGGCTGAAGGGGAGACAGAGGAATATGAGGCCTTTTCTCAAGGAACCTGCAGTTTCCTGTGGAGACTGGCAGGCAGAAGAGTCTTATTCTAGTGTGGAAAGTAGAGAAGCAAGTGCATTGGGTGACCTTGAAGAAAGGTCCTATGAAAGGTTAGGAGGCATGAAGGCAAAGCAAGACCCAAATGTTGTTTTGGTTAAATGTATGACGTCTCGGCTAAGTGCAAGAAGTTTAGTGTTAATAGACCAGTGGATCTCCACCTGTGGTCCCTGGAAGGAGAGCTTGACACCTGCCATGTACCAGGAGCTCTCTGAGCCCTGGGGATACAGAGTGAACAAAAGAGAATTGGAATGAGGGACCTCCCAGAAACATGCTCCTTAGCTGCTAATATGTTATGTAACCTGAGGTAACCATCACCCTCTTAGGCTCAAAGTAAAATCAAGTAATCTGTAAAAGAGGAAAGTCAAAAAAGATAGTCACTGAAGTTCTTCGGTCTGCCTCAACCCCTTGAGATTCCTTGTAATAAGGATTTCTGAAGGGTTTGATATTTTTCACCAAATATTATCCTCCTGGTGATTACAACCATGAGCTGGATACCCTCCTTGGTTCTGAAGTTCAAGGACAAAATGTGCATGGTTCACGCTCCTGTGCAATCCTCCAGCTACGTAGAAGACAATTGTAAACAAATAAAATGCATAACTACCTGTTGCCATTGATAGGTGCTCTGAAGAAAAATTTTTGACAAACATTTCTGTGGCTCTGTTGATCATTACTGTATGGGGTTAACAAAATTGCGTCTCTTCCATCGAGAAGACAACTTACTGATAAGGAAGGAGCAGCAAAGAAAAATAAAGTGCCCATCTCCAGTAAGTTACTGGAGACAAACAAGAAGCGTGGCTCTGTGGCAGTGTCAGATCTAATTTGGACCATGACCCCAAGAAATAACTAAACCACCAGTGTTTGCTGCTTGGGCTGCAAGCAGACAGTGGTGGGGAGACTCCTCGGAGCGGCAGATAGCCGTCCCCAAAGTACTCCATCCTGGCCAGTGGGCTCTGGCAAGAAATGGCTCTCCAGGGAGAGATGGATTTCACTGGGAACAATTGTTTAAATCCAGGCTTAAAGAAGCTAAGTGCTCCATCTTGGGTCATGTGGCACTTTGATGAGCCTGCCACAGTGTGAAAGAGAAGGGTCAGGGGGATGATTTCAGCTCCCCTATCTTTATGGTTGGAAATTCCCAAAGTTGTAGGTTACTCATGGGGATCGGAAAGGAGATTAGTGACAGCCAGGCTTTAAAGTGTCAATTTTCCTCAAATGTTTTCTAGAAAGAATGTTGCATTTTTCTTGTCATGATCCTAAAACAATCCACATGGGTTATCTGTTTTTGTTTTAAACACACTTAAAAGAAGCAACCTGCTAAGGTGACCCATCCAAGGTCACCTAGCAAGTGAGTAGTCGGGCCAGGAAAAGAACTGAGAGTCTCCTCTTTACTCTTTGTTATGAACCCGGCTATTTCTTAGTTTATTTTTGCATTCTCAGGAACTACAAATTAGCCTACAGGAAACTTCTATCTTGGGGAAAAATATAATTGGTCAACTCATAAAATGGAGAACTCACAGCAGAAAAATAAAGTTCCCATGAAGAGCAGGAAGGAAAGCTCCTGAATTGAATCCCTAGGGCACATTCCCGGCTTAGGCGAGCATTTGTCCTTGCACGCCTGGCTCGGGGCCAAGCACCACAAGTACTATATCTCTTGCTGGGTTGTCTTCGGGACAAAGAACTTGGAAATGAGACAAGGCGAGGGTATCTTGTGCTTGGAGTCAGGGGAGAGTCCAGGCAAGATGATGCATGGCAGGTAGCTCAGGGACCCCCCCAAATCCTTCCAAACCTGGCTTAGCCACGCTTTTCTGGAAGTTATTAATGTAAGAGCTCTGTGACCAAAGACCTCTGATACACAGTTCTACTGGGCAGTGAGAGTGACATCAAGTGGATGTAGGAGTGAATGAAACAGCTGAGGGAAATTGGTACCCTGCTGGAGGATTTTCCTTCTATGAAGCCCACCTTGGGTGTGGAGTCACGTGCTGGGCTCAGGGGCTCCTATGTGGGCCACCCACTTTCTGTTACCCACACATTCCCCCTTCCACAGGAATTAGAGTTCTCCTGATGTGTCATCCTCTATGTTTGGTCATTCTGGCACCTGCGGGGGTTTGGGGATTGGGGTGTGTTAAAGGGCTTCACGTAATGTGAAGCTGGGGGGCCTGGGTGGCTCAGCTGGTTACATGCTCACTGTTGATTTACGCTCAGGTCACGATCTCAGTCATGAGATCAAACCCCATGTCCAGCTCTGTGCTGACTGTGGAGCCTGCCCAAGATTCTCTCTTTCCCTCTCCCTGTGTCCCTCCCCACGCCCCTGCTCCTGTGCAGGTTCTCTAAACAAACAAATAACTAAATAAACAACATTATGTATCGTATGTGGCACCTACTATGTACTACATACGGCAGCCTTTAGCATTGAGGATTTAAAGACAGTCCTTATGTTCTGGAAGTTCACTCTTCAGTTTAGGGAGAAAGACAACAACCACAGGTGGGCACAGAGAAGAGAGACCTACTCTATCCCACCAGGAGAGGACGACACCCGAGTTGAGTCTTGAGGGGATAAGTTAGCCCCACAAAGCACTAGGAGGTGACGGTGTGGGTAATGGCCTGAGCAAAGTGTGGAGATGGACAAAAGTATCACAGGTGCAGACAGAGTTCAAGGCTATGGGACAGCGTGCCAAGACTTAGTTGAGGGCTACGGGACAGTGGACCAAGATCTAGATGGGTGGTTCATGGGTCCCAGATCCCTCCTCTGCAAGATGAGAGGGTAGACTTCACACTTTGCTTTCTCTGAGCACATTTCCTGTGAAGAGGATGAATTTGAGGAGTAATTTACTGGAGAGGTGTATCCAGATCTCAACCCTCCAATGCCATTTGTTTGTTTTAAAAAGTGATATCATCATTTATGCTAAAGGTGCCAACATTGAAATATACTAGAAATTTGAATTTTTGAAACTATCCAAATCCATGATGAAAGCTTTTTAAAATTTTTGGTAAAATATACCTAACAAAATGTATGTCTTAAATTTTTTAAATTGTGCAATTAGTGCCATTAAGTAAATTCACATTGCTGGGGCGCCTGGGTGGCTCAGTCATTAAGCATCTGCCTTCGGCTCAGGTCACGATCCCAGGGTCCTGAGATCAAGCCTGGTATCAGGCTCCCTGCTCAGCGGGAAGCCAGCTTCTCCCTCTCCCACTCCCCCTGCTTGTGTTCCCACTCTCGCTGTGTCTCTCTGTCAAATAATAAATAAAATCTTTAAAAAAATTCACATTGCTGTGTATCCATCACTGCTATCCACCTCCAGAGCCTTTCATCACCCCACATTGAATCTCTGCACCTGTAAAACCCATGAAATGAAAGAATTCTCCTATCCCCTGGTAGCCTGCCCCCCTTTTCTTGTTTCTTTGTTTCTTTCTCTTTCTTTCTTTCCTTCTTTCTTTGTTCTCTCAAGAGCTAGCTACAGAGTATGCACACACATGCCAGTATAGGGAGGGAAGGGAGGAAGCAGAGGGGGAGGGGAAATCTTAAGCAGCCTCCACACCCCCGGTGGAAGCAGGATTGATCTCAGGACTCTGTGATCGGGACCTAAGAAGAAATCAAGAGTGTGATGCTTAACCTACTGAGCCACCCAGGCTCCCCCTGCCCTTTGTTTATTATCACTTAACGGTTTTGCTTTTCGTGTAAGAAGTTCCAGACTGTTTTGCCACAGCACACAACAGATCGAACTATCCAAAAGACTAGACAGCTCCTGATGGAAGGGCTTCTGACAGAGGGACAGCCGTTGGCTTCACGGTTCTTGCCTCAAGGCTCATTAACTGTGCATTTTGAAGCAGGACAGAGTGTCTTCTCCCAGGCTGGAGCCCAAAGCCCACCAAGGAAGCTTGAGCTCCCCCTAGAGTTTTATGTCTCCATTGCAGCAAGCTGGGCAAAAATGCCAGGCAAAAAGTTTGACCTGCTGGTGGATGTGAGAAGGAAGGCAGCAACAAGATTTGAGAGCCACTAAGGAGTGTCTAAGGCCTACCTGTCTGTGCTTCTGAAATACCACCTGCTCCCTTCCTCGCTCCTACTCACACACTGGACTATGTTTCATAATCCTGCCAACACTTAAATCCCTTCTGCTTCCTCGACTATCCTGAGTAATTTATAATGCTGATGCTGTCCTGAGCAACGCTGTTCTTCAAGTCAGGTGGAAAGGAGAGTTTCAGCAAGGCGCCATTGTGCTCCCGGGGGTGGCGAAATCAAGTGAAACATAAAACGCAGGCCCTGACCACCGCTGGTCCCTACAGCTTGTGGGAACTTCTCACAGGATGGAAGCCTTCCTATTTCTGCATTAATCCCTGTTTGCTGGCCAGGTTCCAACTCAGGTAATTACAGGCTCCCATACCCAAATCCCTGCTGGCAGATTTCCTCTTTTCCTGTGTCTTCTTGCAATTTTTAGGTTTTGTGGTGTTTTGCTCTTGACACAGCATTTTTTCTGAAGAGATTTTTGCCTTTCAGTGAGAGGGCAGAGATGGATGGGCCCATTGGCACCATGTATTATCTACAGAAAGATGGTAGGATGAAGTAAAACCGTAGCAACGCTGATCAGACCAGAAACCTAGAGAACTCGAGAATTCAGGAGATCCCCCTCCCTCAGGAAGGTGCATAATTAAACTTCTAATGTCATTTACTGACTTTTTGATGTAAAGCCTCCATAACCTTTTAGAGTTTGGGGGCCAGTTTTAGCACTCTTTGAGTGTGCGATTCTAACTTCTCCTCAGACTAAACCCCGATGGCTTGGGTATTACTAATCTACCCTCTGTTTTTCAGGTTTGGCAAATGGTTTATCATTCTGTTCCCCAGGGTTAGGATCTATATTTTACTCTGGGATCAAGGAGTTGTAGACATTTTTGGTTATTGGGATTCGGAAAACATGGAACTGCCAGCAGTTTCTCAATTATTTTATTTTGAATATCAACTGGCCCTCAAGATGTAATCAATCATGTGACACACTCCAACTAATAAAGCGTGTACTAAATACTTGTGCCACCTCCCACCTGCAACCTTGAGGAAGTTAGCTCACAACTTATGCTTCGGTTTTCTTCATTTGTAAATCGAGGAACTTAAGAATAACTACTTCATAAGACCGTTGTGATGATTAAATAAAAGTACACAGGAGGGCACCTGGGTGGCTGCCTTTGGCTCAGGTCATGACCTCAGGATCCTGGGATGGAGCCCCGTGTCCAGCTCCTCATTCAGCAGGGAGTCTGTTTGCCCCCCCTGCCCCGCCCCCTGCACGTGCTCTCTTTCCCTCTCAAATAAATAACGTCTTTAAATTTTTTTTTTTAAATCAAGAGTATGTGGGAAGCCATCACCATCATTATTACCATTTTTATCACCATCATCATCATCATCATCGCTATCATTATTGTTAATGGAGCAAATGTATTGTGGAGTTAATCTAGAAGATAGTGGAACATTCAAAAAATATCTTTGAAATAGGCTAAGGACACCAAGATAACTAAGCAGTGGTTCATGTCCTTGATACGCTTATGGTCCAGTGAAGGATCATATATCCTCTTTCACCGATATAATTCTAACACCTAGATCCATCCATACAGGGCTTGACATTTTGAATGCTGTACAGATTTGCTTTTATTCAGTAGGGCATGGGATCCATGAAAGGTTTCAGAGGAGGGAGCTCTGAAAATGGAAGATAATTCTGGGTGGGGGCTGGATAAAGAATAGAGTGAAAACCACCGAGAGAAGAAAACCCAGAAGGTGGCTATTTGTGTTGTGTGGATGGCAGACAATGAGGGATGACTGCGGTAGGTGGAGGGAATATGAAGAAAGGCGATGAATTTGAGACTCGAGTTCAGAATCTTCAGTAGGATGTCACTGGACTGAATAGAAAAAAGCAAGGCAAGAGGCCATATTACCACAAATTCTCTGGTTCACCTTAGACAGTATACTTACCCTGCCTGTGCCTGTTTCCTCATTTACAAAACAACAGGCCTGCAGTATTCCTTTAGTCCCATTAATTTTTTGTATTTTAGAATTCCCTAATCTTAACCCAAATCCTCACTTCTACCCCTCTTATGCCTCAATATGTTGTGGCATTTCAGCTTCTTGCTTTGGACTCTCTTGCTCCTTAGAACAATTTCTGGTTAACATTTCATTAACGTATGACATAGAAATCCTTAGAGTGCGGGGTAGAAGATTCTTCCCTACTGTATCGGAGAAGTATTCTACTGATAATTTCCTCCCTCCATATGGCTCTTATTCACTTGGTCTTCTATGGGGACCCAAGACAGACCACTTTTTCTTATGCAAAAAAATTGTGCCTTACTTCCTTTTGTCAGCCCAAACCTGGAGCATAATAATTGCTGAAAACCAGGAAGAATGAATGAGTTGAATGAACAAATGAGTGAATGAGGTGATGATGGGAAGAAGTCCCTTGGATTACATCTCACTGGCCCCTGGGAAGTTATAGTCAGAGGCATTATAACAGGGGACTGGAAACATCATCTTTGGCTTTTCCTCAAGAGCCCCTAAGAATCAGGGGGCCTGGGTGGCTCAGTGGGTTAAGCTTCTACCTTCGGCTCAGGTCTACTTCCTCCTCTCTCTCCGCCTGCCTCTCTGCCTACTTGTGATCTGTCAAATAAATAAATAAAATCTTAAAAAAAAAAAAAAAAGAACCCTTAAGAATCTAAATGACTTTCTGAGCCTCTGTTCTCCTCCAGCTTTTGCTGTTCCTTGCTGTTTAGCCTTTCTCATCCACAAGGGGTTACCTGCCTGAGCTCATTTGAAGGCTGGGGCATCAATGGTGCCATCCTTCTCTCTCAAGACTAGAACGCCAACAGTTAGGTGAGCAGAAATTCCACCAGTGGTATCCACCTAGATTTTCTAGGCTAGAGACCGAGAATGAGTTAACAAGCACCAACACATTTGCTAAGCTTAAAAGAATACTCTATTATTGTGTGGCAATTGGTAAAGAACTTATTAATTAAGGATATAAGATAGAGAGAAATCTCCCAGGAGGCAAAAAGCCATTACAAAGACATTGTGGAACCAATCTAGCAGTTAATGGAATACTCAGAGGTTCTTAAAAAAAAAAAAAGAGGGGGTCACTTTTCAAAAGAATAGGTGTTACTAAATTAGTGATATTGCAGAATGGGGGCCGGAGCAGGGGGGAAGGGGAGGGCAGCAAGGGGAGTAAAATCTAAAAACAAAACCAAACTTCATAAACATTTGTTTGAATACAATCCAGTCTTTCTATCATAACGTCCCTAGATCCTAAACACATATGCACACCACCACCACAAAGCCTAAAAGTAAATTGAGATGGAAATCGAAATCAAACTAGTGTTGCAAATGGAAATTAATAGTACATTTGCTTTTGTTCAGAGACAGGGGCATCAGAGGCAAAATAAATAACTCATTTCAAATGCCTGTGAGTGGTTTGTTTAAGAATAATTATCAAATTAACAAGAAATGCCAGGCTCTTCTTTATCCCCCCTCTTAATTTGTAAGTTTTCCCCCAACAGATGATCTCATCGCATGAGAACAGTGTTGATTTAGAGAAGGATTTAGTGAAATGAGCCAAACACTGAGGATTAGCCAGGAGTTAGCTCCTCTGGAATGATGACGGGAATCTTACATACCTGTTATATTAAGATGTCTATCTCCAGAAGGTCCTAATAGCTCCAACCCTGTGAGCATGGAACTCACGAGGACTGGCTGAACCAATCCTCCCAACCACACAGTATCACAAAGCACACGGTGTTCTGGACCCACTGAAGCTTTCATCTTTGAAGCAAAACCAGACCTGAGAAATCTCTTCATCAGAGGAACAGTATATGTTAAGAGCATGAGAATGAGAAAAATCAGAGAAATTAGCCTGGTTCTATTGGAATTGTAATGTAGGCAAATCCTCCATATATAAATGGACATTCATAAGTTAAGCTTGTGACTGATTTATTCCACATTTTTGGGAAGGTGGAGGAAGACACATTGAACGAACATAAGATGTTTAAGTAGAGGGGTGCCTTGGTAGTTCAGTCGGTTAAGCATCTGCCTTCAGCTTGGGTCACCATCATGGACTCCCAGGATCCAGCCTTCGGGCTCCCTGCTCAGCAGAGAGCCTGCCTCTTCCTCTACCTCTCACCTCACTTGTGCTCTCTCTCTTTCTCAAATAAATAAATTAAATCTGTAAAGAAAAAGATCTTTAAGTGTAGAGAACATGGGATATGGAATGCAAAGATTTGATTTTGAGTATATACCAGCAACTTCCCTGCTCTGTTATCATGACATATGGCTCACATTTTCTGAGCCTCCTCTGTCTTATCTGTAAAAGGGGGTAAGATCAGATTTGCTTTGCCAGCCTGCCCGAGAAGATATAAAAATCATATAAGATAAAGTGTGCCAGAGCACTACACTATCTACAAAGGTGTTGTTGAAGATGATGATGAGAATGATGATGAAGAATTTATTAGCTCAAGGCAATTACCTTAGTCTGTCATGCCAGAAAATGATGAAGCTTTGTGATGAATGATGATAGAAATTAAAAGACAGTTTTCTGAGAAAGAAGTTCCATGAGAATGTAAATATTTCTCCTAATAGCAATGATTCCATAGTGCCACTGAATACTCTGCTGAACAGAATGTAATGATTTACCCTTGATTTGGGGGCAAAACCTAAATCAGAATGATACAAGCTGGGGCACTTGGGGGGCTCAGTCGTTAAGTGACCGACTCAATTTCAGCTCAGGTCGTGATCTCATGGTCCTGAGATTGAGCCCAGCGCCTGACTCAATGCTGAGTCAGGAGCTGGCTTTCATGTCTCTTCTTCTGCCCCTCCCCCCGCTCCTGCACATGCTCCCGCTCTCTCACTCAAATAAAAAAATATATCTTTTAAAAAAATGATACAAGCTTATGACACAAACAAGGCTATAATACCAAAGAGTATCTGTCCTCTTCCATGTCAGATTTTCCCACTATTAAGTGCACATCCCAACACCCCATCTTATTCTTTTTTTTTATTCCTGCTTCATCTGCACCATTATCTCCACCACTGGGGCCTATCCTGGAGTTCCATGTCTTTTTCAACATTTTTGTTCTTCCTGTTTAATTTATGAGTATCATTTTACTTGATAAAAAAGAGAAGAGGCCAATGGGAGTTGAATAGCTTGGCTTCCTTTTCATAACCTACCTGCTAAATATTACACCAAACATTCTAAAACATGTGTCTCTCTTCAAATATAGTTAGACTTTTCTTTTATTGTTTTTCTCCAGTGTCATGAACTTTGCCCATTGTTGGCCTCGGTCTTCCCAAGGCTGTCTTTATGCAGTTTATATGTGTGCTCTTCAGAGAATTCTTTAGCCAGTCCCAGTAGTTCCTACAGACTTTTCTCCCAACACTTCCTCATGTGTGCAATTGCCATTGTTTATGATGAAGGTAGAATTTAAATCCTTAGCATCTGGCAACTGTCTGTCTTCTAGAATTTCTTGTAGTCTTTGTTCATGGGGCCAGTTGGCGCCTGTGAGCTTGGCTTATGGAGAATCCCTGTCTCTGTTTTTGATATTGTGAAATTCATAGTAGTGCCTTGCACCCCATTCCTACTCCCATAATTCCCTATTTTCATTATCGGTTTATGCCTTTAAGACTTTTGAACTTTCTCTTCCCTCTGCTGAATATTCTTTCATATCTGTCCTTTATATGTTAGACTCCTTCTCATTTATAAGTCTTAGTTTAAATGTCATCTCCTTAGAGAGGACATCCATGATTATAATGATTAAAGCAGTCTTGATATACATCACCCACGCACACTCGATCTCATCACCCAATTGAGTGTTCTGTTGATGTTAAACATGATTGGTTACTATTATGTTGACTATCTGCTTCACTGTGTGTTATCTCTCCCTCATCCCTACCCCAGCCACCAAAAAGGACTTGGATCTTGTCCATCTTGTTCATTGTTGTTTCCTAATTCCTGACATAAGGGCTATCACACAATAAATAGGTGTTCGAGAAATGAATTGTCTAGTTCTACATTATACTGTAAGCCCTAAGCAATCTAAATGCATTAGCTGAGTGAAAATTCATTAAAGGTAAAATCAATTCTTAGCGTGCAAATAGAATTAAGAGATTACCTGTTCCATAATTCCCATTTTATAGGTAAGTGTTTAAGGAAGTGAACTAATTTGTACAAGATTTTATGTTTTCATGAACAGTAAAGCAAGGAGTAGAGTCTTTATCTTCTGACTTCCAGAGAAGTAAGAATGAATCGAAGGTCCTCTTCCTACTTGCACTTATCAACTTGGTTATCAAATTTCCCCATAACTGCCCAACATGAACTCTCTACTCCAGCCAGCCAAACCAACAACACATAGCTTGTTAACAAAAGCAATAGCAAATACTAGGTGTTTCTATTGTACTAATCAGAGTCTCCCCAGTCCACCCCTACTCACAGAAATTCTGCTCAAAATACCTTCAATCATCTTATCAGGTGCTCTATAAATTGTATAGTTCTTTAGATCTCTGCCTGTCTGCCTAGATAGTAGATCTGAGACTTCTATTTCATTTACATTTCTTCACTGTGGTAGATTCTAAAAATATACCCACAATATTTTGCAGCTCCTCCCATAAAGACATGGAGTCTATTTCTCTACCAGATTCTATTTTTTGAATCTAGGCTTAGCCATGTGACTTTCTTTGGGCAATGGAACATTAACAAATACGTTGCAAACAAAGGTTCAAAAAATGCTTGTAATATTAGGGGTTTGCTTTCTCTTGCTACAACTGGAATCCTGAATCCATCATATGAAAAAGCATGAGCTAGCCTTCTAGAGAGATCACATAAAGGAAAACTTAGCTGCCTTTGTTGTCTGCCTGCTTACTGCTAGCCATGTGAGTGGGGCCAACCTAGACAACCCAGTCCTTGGTCTATCTGACAGCTGACTGCAGACATACTAGTGAGAACATCAAAAGAATTGCCCATACTAACTCAGCCCAAACTGTCAATCCATGGAACTGTGAGCTAACAATGATTGTTGTTTTAAGTCACTAAGTTATGGGACAGTTTGTTACGCAGCAAAAGCTAACCAGTACACATACTATACTTCCTGCATTGTTTTCTAGTCATCTTTATTTGCTCCTCAGATATACCTCACTAGTAAGTCATCCATTTATCCCCATTTCACAGAGAAGAAAAATCAATGTCAAGAGGATTTGCTAATATTGATGCCCTGACATGCTTAATTCTTTAGATCCCTTATATTAGAGATTAATCCTCCTCAGAGACTTTTTAAGGGAGCATCCACTGGAAATGTTTGGAAAGGAATTAGGTAATTGAGGATGTGCAGACATTTCCTGAAAGCCGGACTCCCAAACAATAAGCATGAGCTTAAGTCGGGTTTATAGAATTAATAAAGCCAGAATCTAATTTTGTCTGCTTATTTCTTAGTGTGTAACTAGCAGCTGTCAAGAGTACAAAACATCCAGGCTGTTCCAAGGTTGTAGTCACTACAGCCACATGATAATAGTCATAATAATTACCAATAATATTAATTGATCACCTTCTAACTGTTATGTATTTTCCACATTCATTATCTCTGATAGCAAGCCACAATAATCCTATTAATTAGTAGGTATAACTTACCTTTTACAGAAGAGGAATTTAAGGGCTGGAGAAGTTAAGAAGCTCGTCCCAAACCACAGAGCTGGTAAGGCAGAAAACTGAAGTTCAAGCCAGTGTTAGTCTACACATTTCTCATCTACCGCTTTTCTCCTTTGGATTGACTGCAATACAATTCCTGTTTCTTTTCACATATTAAGGATGCAGGTCATGAGCCCCACATCCAAGGGATACCTGCAGGGACCAGTCCTCAGCAAGAAAGCAGAGTTTCTGTCGTGTATCAAAATGTAAGTGATTTCCCTTTCAAACAGCTCAAGTCTGTTATCCTTGGTATACTCCGAGAAAAGCCTCCTATTTGTCTACAGCTTTTACTTTTCAACCAGAGTTTTGAGGAGGAAAAGGGAATACGTTAGTTTGAGTCATGAACTAGACACATTTCTTCCTACCTTAGAGCCAAACAGAAAGACTACTCCATCCTAGGCTGTGAAAATGGACGTGGGGCTTTTACTTTAACTTGACTGATCATCTCTTACCTGCTGGTTGCATTTTGGTATCTCCCTTCCCCCTCAGTGACACGTTCAAAAAACTCATTTCATTTTGTGGCATCTAATAGGGGTGTGTTTGTTGTCTGTTCCACACCCTGGTGACCTTATCATTTTGTGACTTCGGAGTCTCACTTCCCAGATGCCCTCCTTTCAAGTCTTCATGATCATACTTATGTTTAGAGAGGTCTGTGTCCCCTCCTTGACAGCTGGCCCCCAACCTTAGTCCCCCTTGTATCCCAAACCTTCAGACAGCTCCTGACACATATCAGAGCTCACTAAGTGTTCAACACATTGAATTAGACCTTTTTGCATCCCTACTTTGCACTTAGAAGCAATTCTCTAAATGTTCGTGAATTATTCAGTTAAGAAGGAATGATGGCAATGTTCAAACGAAGGAAGGTTAATCATGATCGCAGGCAGATCTGAGGGGCAGGACATCAGTGATAGTTTCCTCCCTCTGTTTTCACTTATCCTAGAAGGAGAGAGCTCCTTTCCTTCCTCGGTTCTCTTCTCCACACTCCAAACTAAAACGAGCCAGTCTCTCTTTCGTGCAAGGCCGATTTCATAAATGCAGTTCCGGGATGCCTGGGTGGCTCAGTTGGTTAAGAGGCTGCCTTCGGCTCAGGTCACGATCCCAGCGTCCTGGGATCGAGTCCCACATCGGGCTCCTTGCTCGGCAGGGAGCCTGCTTCTCCCTCTGCCTCTGCCTGCCTCTCTGTCTGTACTCGCTCTCTCTCTAACTAATAAATAAATAAAATCTTAAAAAAAAATAAATAAAAACATAAATGCAGTTCCACTAACATACATCAGTTACATGAAGAATCATAGCAACCCATCTCAAGCTTGGAGAGAATTAAGTGACCAGCGTTGCTGGAAATGCACAGCCTAGCACGGAGCATTCTTTCTGTTCCCCTAAAAACAGCAGCGTTCTAAAGAAGCCAAATTGCCGAACTCAGCTCAGGAAGTAGATTACCACAAACACAAGGAAATAGCAGCAGGAATCCTCCCTTGGCTGGTTTTATCTACCAAGCTAAGAACGCATGCATCTGGAAAAGAACAGAGCTTTTTTTTTTTTTTTTTTTTTTTTTTTAAATGCCGATTTCCCTCTGATTCGGTGCCTCTTGCCTCCGCTTTGACCAAACTCTTGTCAAAATGAAGTTATCGAGATGTCCGCGCCGGGTGAGCAGGCAGCACCAGGCCAGCACAAAAGAGATGAGAAAAGAGCAAGAGAAAGGGAATATGTCACATCCTGACTACAGGGAAACAGTGCAAAACATCTAATCACAGCTGTGCCGGGGAACTTGAACCTGTCCAAAAGGATCCCGAGCTCTCCGCGTTTAATTGCCCTTGATGGCTGCTGGCCAGTCATGCATGACAATGCGAGCGCGTCTTCCTGCTCCCTGCCTGTGCTCATTCCTGTCAGCTTTCACTCCAGGTGATGAACATGGCCCAGGACCCTGGGACAGGGGCCGGAGCCAGACACGGGGGCGGGGCGGGCTGCAGAAGCCCCTCCTGGACACAAAGGGGCTTGTGCTCCAGTAACGCCCAGCCGGGCAGAGTTCTCTGCAACAGAAGCATTCGGATTGGCTTCCATCCCTCCCTTCCTTTCCCCAAGTATGCAACATGTTTGTTTTCCTTAGGAGGAAAACAAAACTAGGACACACCAGGCAGACGGGTAGGACGTCTGTGACCCGAGGTATGTCAATGGGCAGCAAGCAAGTCTCCCTGTTTGGTGAATCCTATTTGAGCACACACTTGAGGCTGGATAGGGAAATCGCAATTACACTTGAATAGCGACGAATAAGATGTTTCTGTGGCGACTCATACCCCTCAACCTCTTCTTTCTGTATGCACCAGAGGCAGAAGTCACGTTTTCTATCGATTCCAATGGCAAGAAAAACTCCCCGGAGCTCTTGGGGGAAAGGATGGTTTTTATGAAGTCTGGCGTGCTGTTGATCATCTGGAAGGAATTCATCAGTCCTCTTGCAGCCTAATTGCTCATTTTTAGGGTGGGAGCTAGTCTAGAACATCTCTAGAGTTTCAGGTCCAAGGTGCGCTGCTTGGAGGCACAGATAGATCAGTGCAAAATTTCAAAGCTCAAAAGCTGCAGACAGCACAAAATCGTGCCACGGAGTTTGGGAACCACACTTTGCAGAAGGCCTGCCACCTGTCTACACTCCGTGAAGTGTTGAGAAGAGCTTAACTTCTCTCTGAGCTTTAATTGCCCTAGCTCTAAAAATAGGCATTTCTACCTCATGGCAATGCCATGAGGATTAAATAGGCTGATGTCTGCTTAGGAGCTTCCTCTGCAGATAAATAAAGACACTGCAGGCACGTAAGGACAAGGCTGTGTGGTCTGTTTGCTTTTGTAAACTTAGTGATAGAGCGTAGCGGCAAGCGGCATGAGCTCTGGAATTTGCCAGGACTAGATCCGAACCCCGACTCTGTTACTAACCAGCTGTTTAGTCATGTTAATGTTCTCGTTTTAAAAATAGAGAGAGATACTCTTACCTGAGAAAAGACTGACCTGATGTAGTTACCAGCTCCAACGTACAGTAAAATGTCCGATAGATGGTAAGAAGCTCCTAAGCACATAGAGGCAGAACAAAAATCCAGAAGTCGGTTTATGCTTTCGAAAATTAAGTCATCCGTGATGGGAACATAGTTCTTGCTGATTGGCAGTCTGAGATAAACAGAATTGGTATCTTGCTGTTTTCTCAGCAAGAGCCAAAAAGAAAAAATGGGGCAATGAATTTCATTTAATTATTATACCAACCTTCTTCTCCACAATAAAACTAGTTTACCTTTTTTCTAATTATATAAATGACCTCTGCTCATTGTGAAATTTTGAAAGAAGAAGCCAATCAGTCAATAAAGGTAATGAGAAGAAAGTAAAAGTCAGTGAAAGTTCGCGGTTCTGTGATACGCATCATCAATATTTAGTAACAAGCAGGATAGAGTAAGCGGGAAGGCCCAGGAGAACGCTCCACGATCACATCCCTCCCTCAAAAATATCATTTGGTTTCCATCTGTGGACAAAAGTGCCTCCTTGGGAACTGTGGGATCCAGGATCATACACCCAAGGAACTCAGGAGGAGTCTCAGCAGCCTTCATGTTGGGTCATCAGCATACAGACCTCACTGCCTCCTGTAGGTCCTGAAGTGAAGTCTGAACCAGACCCAGTCCCTGCCAGCTTTGGTCCAGCCCAGTGGCCGGCTGAGGAGTCCCTGGAGAACAGTCTTAGGCAATCGCCTATGACGAGAGAGCCTTTGGAAAAGTCCAGATTTTCAGAAGAGAAGATCTAGTGCACCATTAGAGAAAAAAAGAAAAAAATCAGTTCGGGTACTTTAGAAAGGATAAGAGGGGCAGTTAGACTTTACCTCTTACCTCCTCCAAGGCAGCACAGCTCAGCTGCAACAGGGACCTTCCTGGCCTGCAATTTCTCCTGCAGGGTCAAGTGAGAGCACATGTGTGAACACCTGGCTTCCTCCAGCTTTGCAGGATGCTGCCAGAGAAGTCCATCTCTCTCTCGGCCCATCCAGAATACTGAGTCTTGAGCTGCACTACCAGGGGGCAGGAAGCTGCTGGAAGAACAGCAGCTAGGACTCTTGGAGGGCATTAAAGGGACACGAATCCTACTAATTAGGTTGTGGGCTCCAACAAGAAGCTGCTAGGGATGCCTCACCCATGGATTCCCCCAACTGGTCTACGAGCACTCCAGATGCCCCTCCCCCCCACACACACACTATGCTGTGGTCATCTTTGTGTGTGGTCCCAATGGTAATAAGGGTATACTTTGGCAGATTGCTACTGAGCACTTGCAGAAAGCTGGTCCAAATCTGTGGGCTAGGGAGATACCAGAAACTTAAGTGTTAGCAATACCATTGGGAAAGCAAAGGAGACACTGCCAGCAGTGGCACTAATGCACTGCAAGGTCAAGAGAGAGCATACAAACTTAAGAGTTCTGCCACAGGAGGGAGAAAAAAGTGTGGAGCAGGTGTATCCATAGATCCAAGAAAGCCTAAGAAGCCTCAGCAGAGCTGACAGAAAGCATTTCTCTTCTAAAGTCAGTCAATAAAAACTACAGGAGATTCACTATTCCACATATGAAGACAACAACATGAAACTTTAAGGAACAGGAAACATCAAGAAAAACATGACACCACCAAAGGCTGACAATAATTTCTGGTAACCAATCGTGCAGGTAAGGGGATCTGTGATTTACCAGGTAAGGAATTCAAAATAGCTGTTGTAAGGAAGCTCAGCAAGTTACAAGGAAACACAGAGACAACTCAGTGAAATTAAAGCAATACACAGACAAAATGAGAAGTTTAACAAAGAGAAATCACATAAAGAGCAAAACAAATTCTGGAGCTGAAAAATATAATGAGTGAAATGGGGGGGAAAAAAGCAAGATAGAACATCAATAGCAGACTAGCAGAATGAAACAATTACAGCAAAGAATCCATGAATTAGAAAACAGGACCCTTGAAATTATCTGGTCAGAGGAAAGCAAAGAAGAAAAAAAAAAAAGGAAAGCCTACATGATCTATGAGATACCATCACAAGAAACAATCCGCAAATTATTGGAATCTCAGAAAGAGAAAAGAGGGAGAAGGGAGCAGAAAATGTATTTAAAGAAATAATAGCTAAGAACTTGTACACTGTAAACTTACACAATATTACATGTCAATTATATCTCAAGAAATCTGGAAAATATAATAAATTTCAAAAATTGTTACTAAATTAAAAATATTTGGTAATTATCCTCTTATGTATACAATTCTCCACGTGTGTGTGCATGTTTTACTTTACAAACAACACGGTGTTCTCTATTAGAAAAATGTAGTCCATTCATCTTTAGTGTTAACAACTATTTTTGGTATTGTTAATTTATTTCTCTTTGATATTTATTTACTTCCTTTTCTTATTTTCTTTATCTTTCTTTTTGTCTAGTTTGATCAAATGCTATTCATTACTCTTTCTACGATTTTCAATTTAGAAGTTCTCTCATTTTCATTTTTCCTAAAATTCTACTGGTGGGTACCATTCCATCCTTTACAGTCATAATGAAACATGTATTTCTGAACTCCTTTATGGAAACAAGATGCCTATTATTACATCCTCTATTTTTTTATTCCACTGCTTCTGCCCATCCCAATAAGATGAAACTTTCAGATGTTCTTTCTTTTACATGGTCCACAACACACATACACATATACAGCACCCCCCCATAAATACAATATTTGGGATGCTATTATTCCCCACTCCTATACCCACAGCTCCCATTTTGCTTCAATACTTTAATTTTTTTGTCTTAGATAATTCTTGGGTTTTCCTTTATAGAATGTCATTTTTATTTTAAAAATCATAATTTATTATTTATATCACACTTTGCTAATTTATCATTAATCATTTAGATAGAACTGTAAGTATTGCAGTGTTAACTGCTCATCATATGCTTTTTCTTTTATCTTCTACCTTAAAAATCTCTATTCTGATTCATTTGCTATTTGACTAAAGCCTTTCCAGAGTACTCTCCAAAATGAAGGTATGGAAGAAAAATTTGTGGAGCTCTTGCATATCTACAAATTTCTTTTCTTCATGCTGATAGGTAAATAGTATCTCAAGTGGGAATATTTTTACTGGGTCACAGTCTTCACACTCAGTAATCCAGAGCTGTAATTCTGAAAATCTTCTGGTTTCCAGTGCTGCAACTGAGAAGTCTTTTGCTTGTCTGAACCTTCCTCTTCTCATTCTCTTCCTCTTCTTCCTAAGTAACTCATTTTATTCACTCTATTAGTTTCTCTTGTTGTTTCAGTAATTTTGCTACATCCTAAATAGGTGCATTTTCATCAAGCTTGCCTAGAATTTCATGAACACTTTTGATATGCAGCCTGAAGCTTTTTTTTCCTTCTAAGCAGTGATTAATTTTTGCCTCTTGTCCATCTATTCTTTGTTTCCTCTCCTGGAACTCCTCTTACTTTTATCTTAGGGTTCTTGAACTACCAAATTTTAAAAATTTGTTAAGTATTTTTCCAGAAAGCATTTTATGCTATAATTACATCTTTTATGTGATTTTATACACATAATACATACATGTGTATACATGTATGTATGGATGGATGTGTATATATATATATATACACATATATATTTATATTTATTTTGTATGTTTATATTTATAGTATTTTGTGGCTATTCAAGTTGTTGTCTGTCTGCCCCCCAAATTCCAATTTATATTCTGAGTCTTCTGCTTATTTTTCCTCTCTCTGTTTATCAGACTCCATAAATGAGTTATATTTCTCTTTGCCTGGTCATAGATGAACTTATCCTTGAGTCTCAGCTCAGGCTGCTGGCGTAGCTTAAGCATTAACAATTCCATATAGGTTGAAGAAACAGCAGCCTCTGCCCTTTGAGTCAATGATATACCAGCTGGCAAATGGCCAACTCCATATTGAGAAATGGTTTCCTATTCTTCCAACTTCAAAAGCTCGTGCTCTCCTCTCTTTTACAGGACTCAGACAGCTTGTTCAGAAACCCCTCCATGTCTCTTGCAAGAACACAAACACAGCCCTGCATTTCCTTTTTCTCTAGTCCATCGATGTCTTCAAGCCATGTGTTACCCGGGAAGAAAAGTCTTGCGCCAGCTTCCAGTGCCCTTCAGGCTCTGTCCAACTAGGAGCACCAGGAGTACTAGGTCAGAAGTGATACTTGACTGAAGAGGGCTGGGGAGGGTGGACATATTCTCTACTTGCAGAATTGGCCACATAAAACCATTTTTACCTCAAATGAGATGCTCCTGCTATTGTTCATCCTGTAGCCGTTGATAATAAAAATTGCTATAAGTAATGTTTTATATAGTGTTTTAAAAGTTAAAAGCCTTGGGACTGCCTGGGTGGCTCAGGCAGTCAAAGTGTCCCACTCTTGGTTTCATCTCAGGTCATGATCTCAGGTCATGGGATTAAGCCCCGGGCTCCAAGCTCAGCCGGGAAGCTTCCCGAGTATTCTTTCTCTTCCACTTTCTCTGTCCATCCCCCTGCTCATGATTTCTATCTCTGTTTGAAATAAATAAGTAAAATCTTTTTTTAAAAAAAGCTGGAAGACTCAATCTGAACCCATGTCTACTTGGGAACTCATTTTCCTCTCCATTTTTACCACTTACTTTTGTGTATCTCTTCTTATCTATAATTTTCAACTCCTACTGTCTTGTTTTGAGTGTATGTTAACTTTATAAATTATTGAATTTATTTAATATTATAATTTTTCTTATTTGTTCTTTCAGAGGGTTGATCTCTATAAGGCTTTGAGGATATTTCTTTAGACTCTTCCCTAATCTTTTTTTGTTCATTGTAAAAATACAGATTTAGATGATTGCTTGTCATTTGTTAAGGCATCAAACATTCACATGATTGGACCTCAAGCTGCCTTTTACCATCTCCATTAACCATTTCTAGAGAGTAATTATATTTTAAAATGTGACAACTTCTTTGTTATGAGTCTGATGAACTATGGATGAAGAGTTACCCTCCTTGGGCTTATGCTGGTACAGATGCACTTACACGAACTATTTTTGAGAGCTGATTTAAAGCACTGCCCTCCAGTCTGGAGAGAGGAAAATCAGTTTGTGTGCTCATTTGGTTTGGGGACAAAAATCTGACAGCTCTGTCAAAGGTGTGAATATTTTGCAAGCAAGTAACAAATCCTGACAAGTTGGACTTCATCATCCTCTGCAGCCCTGGGTGAGAGTGAAGCCTGTGGTGAGAATGGAGATGAGTCAGAATTAGACATGGAACTTTCTGGAAGACAGGGGAGTCTGGGAATAACTACAGCATTTATATAAATACACACACACACACACACACAGAGCTCTCTGAGGGTATGTATCATTCAGAAGGCTGGATTTTTGGTGCTTTTCATGTAGAAATTATCAAAGAAATTCCAATGTTGGAAGCTTTTTCAGCATAACCAGACTGATGCACTTAATCTTACATGAAATCAACAAGCATGCATTTTCTGAGGAAATATGCTGTGTGGAATCAAGGTCAAAACAGTGGAAAACACCAAGAAATATAATACATCCTGTGTTTAGAAGCTGATACTGTTGGGCAACATTTCAAGAGAAGAACTGGTTAAGCCACAAATGGTAAGAATAGAATATAAATATTAGAGGGGTCTAGAACCTGGAAAGACTAGCAAATTCTGGAATTAACACAGAGACTCCATGACGAAGGTGTAGCTTGAGTTGAATCTTAATAATCGATAGGATTTGGATTTGAGGAAAGAAGAAAGAACAGTTATAAAAGCACAGAAGCAGAAATAAACATGGTGGGTGTAGTGGATGGAGAGAAATTTTCCTCATTCTGAGCTGACAGAAAAAGTACTCTCAAGAGTTGTGATTTCTTCTAGCTAGAATCAAATAATCTTGAGGTTATAATGTAGAAGCCCTATCTGGACATGTTTTGAAGAGAACAGATACTGGGAATCCTAGTGATTCCAATGAGTGGGCAAATGGAGACACTAAAGCTAGAGGCTGGCTTAGAGAAGATGCTTGGGGGCCTCTATAAGGAATGCGGATGAGGAATGCTGAGGTCTGGGGTACAGGGAAGTGACAGACATTTGTGTTTTATTTTCGATCTTGAAAAGCCACTTTCAGGACACCTGGGTGGCTCAGTCAGTTAAGTGTCTGCCTTTGGCTCAGGTCATGATCCCAGGGTCCTGGCATGGAGCCCCATGTCGGGTTCCCTGCTTAGCATAGAGTCTGCATCTCCCTCTCTCTCTGCCTGCCTCTCCCCCTGCTTGTGGATTCTCTCTCCCTCCCTCTTTCTCTCTGTCAAATTAAAAAAAAAAAAAATCTTAAAAAAAATAAAGAAAAGCCATTTTCATGTTAGATGTTACAATTTATATTATGTCTTAGCTAATTTTGACATTCTGTGATATTGGATACGAGTTGAAACTTTATGTTGAGCCAGTGTGGAGGAAAGGGGAAGCCCATACTACAGAGAAGGAGTACACGTTTGGTTGTGAAGAAGCATGGGTTTAGAGATGAGTGCTAAGAAGCCAGACTCCAGCTACTGTCCCTGCTACCTACTGCCTGAAGGGTACTTGCATCCATTCATTCAGTACTTAGCAAGTATTTGACCACCTGCAAGGTCCCAAATGCTGCGGGGGATGGGGGGGATACAAGCAGACACTACTCCTGCCATCATAGAACTTATGGATCCTAACAGTGCCTGGTGGCTTCTGGAGCCACTGAACACAACCTACTCTTAAAGGGTATATCTTCCCTCAATATTAGCCACTGCTTGGACATTTCTAATAATGAGAGGCTTACTTCCCCCACCCCCTAAAAGCAGACTGACATCAATTTCTACTTCAGAATAGTAGAAATTGCTAGAAAATTAGTTCTTATGTCAAAATGAAATTTGTCTCCTTAGAGCTGTTCCCAAACCAAGGTGAACACCATTCCCCATAAAACGTTTTCAAAACCACCAATTATAAGCCCCACCTAAGAGCCACAGAATCAGAATCAATGGGAACAAGGCTCAGGAATCTTGATCGTAAAAACTCTACAGATGAGGGTCACCTGGGTGGCTCAGTCAGTTAAGTGTCTGTCTTCAGTCAGGTCATGATCTCAGGGCCCTGGGATGGTGCCCCGAGTTCAGCTCCCTGCTCAGTGAGGAGTCTGCTTCTCTCTCTGCCCCTCCTCCTGCTCTCTCTCTTTCTCTCTCTCAAATACATAAATAAAATCTTGGAAAAAAAAAAAAACTCTACAGATGATTCTGAGGGTCAGCCAGGGAAGGGCTGCTGTCATGTGTCTCTTTAGTATTATTTCTTGTTCTGTTCCCTACAATTCCATTAAACCATGAACCAGAGGCTAAGCTATCCTTTACTCCTAGTCCTTCAAATACTTGAAGACAAATGTCTTCTCTAACCTCCTCAAACCCTGCTGCTTCTGTTGTTACCTTGTCCACAGGCTGAAGACATCCACTTGCTTCATCTGTTTTTTATTTAATGTGATTATCCACATTCTTCACTACAACCATTATCTTTCATTGAATGGATTCTCTTTTGTCAATAATTGTGGTGCTAATATGCATCTAAAATCCAGATTTGGTCTGGCCAAATGACCAGTTGGTCCCGTTGGTCCAGACACAGTGCTTCCATTAATGAAGCTTGTTTTTTGGAGGTACCTAGTTGCTTCCTAATGCCATTAACCCATTCAGAGGTTGGCAAATGAATCTGCCCCACCAAATATTTTTTGAGTAAGCAGTTATCAAGCCAAGACCCATCCATTGCTGCGTTTATGCCCTTGATCTTTGAATCTCAATGTAAGACTTTACTTACCTTTATACCGACAGATTTTAATTTCAGTTAGGATTACTAACTTTCATCTGTCAGCAACATATTTGCTTCACATCAATGTTTGGGCCAAATATGAAAATAGTCCAGAAGTAAACTGGAATTATGGATAATTTGTCAGTTTCTCTTTCTTGAGCTCCCTTTTTAGAAATAAAGCCTAGACTCACTTAAACAGCAAAATAGAAAAACAAGGTCCAGATTAGAATGCTAATTTGATTAGCTCTTTATTACTAAGGCTGGTTTACAAACTGTGAAGATACGCAGTTCAGAGATCTGGTATATATTCTGAAGGGTGAATTGCAGTGATTAAACACTATGAACCATGCAACGTGGTTCCCATCTCATAGAAAAACTAGTTGCTTTGGGTTAATCAATAAATCCTTTCCACTCAGATACAAGTGTTATAAATACATAAATTTTAGATAATAAAACAGTGTTCTTTGAAAAATGAATGAACGAATGAACAAATATAGATGAGCTTAATATCCCTAATAAGAGAGAGAGGTGGAGAAGAAGAGAGGAGGCCAAAGAAATGAAGCAGAGCTGGCCCTTGGACATTTTAAGAAGCAAGGAACTTTCCACCTGCAAGCCTTACATGATACAAGCGAACGCCAAATCTCCATTTCTCATCAGGCTGTTCACACATATGCACTCAAACGTAGAAGATGTAAGAGAGCAAATCTAATGAGAGTTTCATGGGCAGGCAGTTACATGAATGATAAAAAACTTCTTAAAGTATCTCGACCCAAATTAGAGTGGTGCACGCTTTATAATAAGGCCAATGATAATCAGGATGATTTAGAGCCACTTTAATCAAAGGCTATATTAGAACGTGGATCCCAGAGGTGAGAAGGCAGTGATTAGTTCACTGAACTACCCCCATCCCTAGGTATTCGTAGCTCAACTAACACTGAAGGGTTTTAGTGTCTTTGTAAAAAGGAAGTCGCCTTCTGAAATTATTTGGCTTGTGAGGTGTAGAGATGGTCTAGTAAAAATAAAGAGAGATCAGGAAAAGAATTTGACATTTAAATGGAAAAAATGGGTGGGAAGTTGAATGGGAAATAAATACACTTACTTCATAGTTGGGATGGGACGAGGATAATCTAGGTGCCTGCAAATGATTCATAATGTTTTTGGTCACTTTAGGTTTGATTAAAGCACCTAGAAATATACATTAGCAAAATAGTCAAGCAGTAAATATATTTTCAAAAATGTGATTTAGGAGGCTTTATAAAGCATTCAAAAATCACTTATTTGTATGCTGATGAATTCCAGATTTATATCTCCACGCTTGACTTCTTTCATGAGCTCCAGATTTGATTATTAAGCTCTCCACTTGGATGTCTAAAAGGAAAATCGACTTACTAGGTCTTAAACACAATTTTTGATTCCTGTTACCCTCCACAATCATCCTACTCTCCAGTGTTCTCTTTTTAAACTTCTGTAAATACTCGTATTTCATCTTTCTGGCAAAACCCCAGTTCATCCTTGACCCCCTCATTTCCCTCTTACCCACCCGCCATCGGTTCAGTCTATCAACAAGTCCTGTATTTCTTCTCCTTTCTCCACTGTCGTTCCATAGCCGAAGTCAGCAGCCTCTTTCTCAAGGATGACTACATACCCCTCCCAGCTAGTCCCCATCTTCTAAACTTGCTCCTTCTAGTTCATTTTCCACATACAACCAAGAGCCATCCTTTTTAAAATATAAACAAGACCACGCCACTGTCCTGCTCAACTAACTCCAAGTGCTTTTCTGCACACTGCGCAATAAAACCCAGGCTCCTCATGGTGGTCTGTAAGGTGTCATGCCATCTGGTACCTGGACACCTCTTCAACCTCGCCTGCTATCAGTCTCTGCTTCACTCAACTGCACTCGTCTCCCCAAGCTTCTTGCTGATCTTCACAGTAAGCGTGCACCATCTCCTACCAGGACCTTTGTCTTTGTTGTGGTGCTTTCTGCCTGAGCACCATCCCAGATGCCAGCATGGCCCACTTCCTCATTTCGGTCAAGGTTCTGCCCAACTACCTCCTCAGAAGTGACACTCTCTTCAAATAACACCCTCTCTCTAGCAACCCCTATTCTTGCTCTTATCTTTGGTTTTCTTCATAGCATTATCATTGTCTGATACTATGTCATGAGGGGAAGAATTGGGGTGAGGGGGGATGGGCATCAGGATTCCTGAAAGCTCCCCAGGTGATTGTGGTGTGCAGCCAAGGTGGACAGTCTCAGGACTGGAGGGCAAGAGCTAAATACACGGGACATCCAGCTGCTAGAATGAAGTTGGAATGTTTGTTGCAGACCAGTTTGGCTTGGTGACACTGAAGGAATGTCTCAGAACTCCCTTTATCTCCATTGTAGTTTGGATAAATGTTCAAAAACAAAGAAGACT
Organism: Taxidea taxus jeffersonii; assembly: GCA_003697995.1. Taxonomy (NCBI): domain Eukaryota; kingdom Metazoa; phylum Chordata; class Mammalia; order Carnivora; family Mustelidae; genus Taxidea; species Taxidea taxus. The sequence goes on from RCUC01129369.1 coordinate 56,392, forward strand.
AAGCTCATGAGTTGTTTTCGCTTTTGGGAAGTCTCCTTCCTATGGGAGAAGAGCACAGCTGTTAGAGCAGGACCTCTGGAGTCAGACAACCTAGCTTTGCGTCATGGCTCCCCTGCCTGGGGAAGTGACTTTTCTCTGTGGCTCAGTTTTCTTGTCTGTAAAATCAGAATAACAGCATGATTTCACTAATGGAGTTGCTGAGGGATTAAATGAATTCTGAATAAAGGCTAGAGCAGTACCTAACACAGAGTAAGGGCTCTGAAAGTATTTCTGTTATCTCTGAGGGAATGGCTCTCAAGCAGAAAATGTACGTGGAAAATTCCTATGGCCAATGGTTTTGAAAGTAGCTAGAGGGATGGAGACAGACCATTTTCTTCGACACTCAAGAACAGAGTTGGTTAATGATTAGACCCTATAAAATTTTCCATGTCATGTGCTTTTCCCCACCAGGCAATAGAAAGTAATTAAGAATTATGGGAAGCGGATTCAGTGAGAGGGAAGGCATGCCTTTCTAGGGACAAGCTCCAAACCCTAACGAGGTTATTGGCACAGGTGTCTCTTGCAAATAAATTAATGGGGAGGCAGATCCAATCATTAATCTGTCATCCAAACTTGGTGTTTAGAGTCATTTGGGGAGATGGGGTTTCCTTTGCCCAACCTTGGTGGTGTCTGGAGCAAAGATTAGGAAGCGGAGTGATTTCATTAGGATAACAAGGCTGTTAAAGAACAATCTGGCTCTTTAGATGGTATTTATAAAGCATTTCAAAGAAACTGTATTCTGACAGCTGCTGTCAGTCTCTCACATTGGAACTGTGGTGATTTATTGATACAGCAGGGGAGCTGTTACTATCCTTATTTGTAAAAGTTTTACACATACTAAGAATCCATCTTGACTAGTTGCAAACTTTCCAAAGACAAATGCACCTAATTGAATGTGTAAGTTGCCCTAGCATGAGGATTTGAGTGAATAGAATATAATGAATTCTCAGTTACATGGTGTCATGTGTAGTTTTGTAAACTGTTTCAAGTCCTTCTTGATAAAAGATTGTAGATAAAATTACATTCTCAATTATCTATATGTGGGTTGCCTGCCATTTCTCGGCTAGTTTCCTCCAGTTTGAGTTCTTTTCCAGATATAATGTGAATCATTGGACTATAAAAATGCATAATTTTTTCAAAAGTCGAATGTATAATTATGCAGAAATCAGCTCTCCACAAAATGGACAGTAATTCCCAAACTAAATAATGAGTGATTTTTAATTAATGGTGACCTGTATTTATCCAAGCCATTTTACCCCCCACTGTAACTAATTGAGATTTGACCATATGTACATCAACTCATGGAATTCTTTCCTTTCATTCTTGAGTAGTGTAAGACTGTAGAACCTTTAGGACAGCAGTGACTAGACAGGTGGGCTGTTAACAACAGCAGAGGGCGGGTGGAACCTTGGTGTCATTATTAGGAATAGGCTTATCTATTCACTACTGTGTGGTTAGAAGATGGGATTTCCTGAAACATTTTCATCAGCTCTGATGCTGGAGTCCCAGGATCATGGACTTTTCCTGGGCTAGAAGGGATCTTAGAAACCACCCAGCCCAGGCTCATTCATTTACCACTGAGTTAACTGAAACCCTGGGGAGATGAAATGTCGTCACATAGTTACTGTTGAGCCAAGACAAGAAAATTACTAAGTGTTAAGTCTTAAATGTTTGTACTCAATTGGTTATGCTGTTACCACTAGTTTCTGTAGTCAGGTAAGTAGGTAGTCAGGGCATTGTCAAAAAACATATGGTCAAGGGCAGGAAAGAAAATTGATGAAGAAGATAAGCAGGACTGATGTGGTGTGAGGGCATTAAAACAAACAAACAAACAAGCAGAAAACTATCTCTTTTTCCCTTTGGAATGGGAATGCTAGGATCACTAGGGAGAGATAGATTATCAGGCTGGGGTAGGATTACTACATGACTTTTTCCTCACAAATTAACTAGAATGAGCCAATTTTTATTCAGCTCAGCTTAGAACACAGGGTAGTTCAAAAAAGAAGCTCTTGAAACTTGACAGAGATATATTTTGGACAACTACAGCAAGTGCTAATTTATATAGTGAGTAATAAATTCTCATTATACCAAGAGATAGTTTGAAGATTGAGTTCAAAACCTAGCTACAATAAACTAACATATATATAGGCCATATAGGTTAGTACTGAAAGCTAAGATGTTTCGAGATAGACCTTTCAGGTTTTCATCAGGGAAATGATCCCCGTCTTAAGCAAACATCTCTTGCCACAGTCAAAGTCTATGGGTTCATAAATCTGGCCATACATTGCCGTTATTCTGTGCAAAACTTTGTCTCCATAATTTCCAATATGAAAGGTATTAAATATGGAGAGCTTGCATTGTACTTTTGGTAGAATTTACCAGGACCCAGGAAATGATACACACATTGTCTTTGTGTCTTCTTCTGATTGCCAGGTTTTTGACTACTTCATCAGACATTATTTTTTATGTACCTCTAAAAATTAATAATAGCTCAGTTTCTGAGGTAGACATACCTTGTTGTCACCAACAATATATCCTCAACTTCTCTCTCAGATTAATAGAACCTTTATTTTCAGTCAGAAGTATTGGCATCTTCACTTAAAACTGCATTTCTAACTTCTCATGGGGTTAATGCTATTCACCTTGGGTTAAGGGGCAGGGCCATGTGAGACTTCTGGGAAGTCTCTTTAAAATGGAAATGAAGTTCTCTTCCTCCTGTCTTCCATCCTGCTGCTTGATTTGTGTCTGTGATGACTGTTGCCTATAGTCATCTCTGACAGGAGCACAATGGCCACACCCAAGGGATACTGCAATACTGCTTCTAAAAGAAGGCCGGTCCTGACAACTGGACCTGCCATGTCACTCCTGGACTGGCCATCTGAAGATTGAATATGACAAAAAAATTAACTATTTCACTCAGTTTGGGGAGTATCCTCTACCATAGCTGAACTTAATCCTAATTAACATAATATTTAATTTTGCTTCTTATTAGTGGAACTCAGAAAAAATTTAAATTGTTTTTTTGGATGAAAAATTTGATACTAGTTAAAATTAAAAACTTAGAATTCATTACAGGCCTCAGTTATGTGCACAATTCCTATCCCCTATTATCTCAATTATTCAAGAGTTGGCTATGTTTTCTTTTTCCTAACCATGACTGGTTTCAATCCTAAAGAACACCTCATCCTTGAATGCTAATCTTGTGGTTCTAATGGCAGGCAATTTGAGTAAGGAAATTGGCAGAGTATTTGAAATTTAAAATAGAAGTTCCTATTGCTCCCCTGCAAAACAATAAGGCCCTTGAAAGTACTTTCTTGGAATATGAATGAAGAATCAATGCCATCAGAAACATATTAATCCTATGTAATTAATAGCAAACTTTTAAAGAAATGTGGCCACACTTTCTACCCATGTTTGACATAGAATGGAAAGAGCTTTTTTTTTTTTAAAGATTTTATTTATTTATTTGACAGAGAGAGAGACACAAGTAGGTAGAGAGGCAGGCAGAGAGAGAAAGAGGCAGGCTCCCCTCTGAGCAGAGAGCCCAACGTGGGGCTCAATCCCAGGACCCTGGGATCATGACTCGAGCCAAAGGCAGAGGCTTTAACCCACTGAGCCACTCAGGTGCCTCTGGAAGGAGCTTTTTATTTGGAATCAAAAGTTGTAAGTTCTAATCTTGGCTCTGTGAATTACTATCTATATAACCTTGGGAAAATCATTTAATCTTCTTAAGCTTATCCCCCAAATTTGAAAAATGATGATAATAATAATTCATATGGTTGATATGAGTATTAAAAAATAGAGATGAGAATATTTAGCCCAATGTTTTTCACATAGTAGTTGTTTTATAAATGTCAGTTAATATAACTAATATTAATAGTTAGTAACTAATATAAATGTCAGTTAATATAATTTAATTAGTATTGTGTTCATGCTTTGAAGAAGACATGTGTTCGTGTCTTTGAAGAAGACATGAATTAGTACTCAAGTTCCATTTAAAAATACATAAGATGTTTTTTGTCCATAACATTGTGGGAGAAATGGGGATGATCACCCTTGCTCTTGAAAAAGCAGCTTAAGAAAAAAAAAATCAATGCTCATAAGTTGTCCAAGGATACATTGCAGCTAATCTCTTAACCCTTTGGGGTGTAAAACCATCTAATATCAACAGCATTCTCATTTTTATATAAGCTGCAGAACAAAATACATTTTACCAAAAGTTTGGTTGAGATCTTTCTGTAACAAAATATCTTCAAGAAATGTTTGTGCATTTGTCTTACAAAAAGCAACTACAAAGAGGAAACATAAATTGTGCTCTGTATCAATTCACTCCCACACCTTTTGGTATTTTGTGAGTTTGGCCTTTCAAATGATTTATGACATTGGGGATAGCAAAATTGCACCACAAAGAACTGGATTTTATGGGTTCAATAAGGATCAGAAGAATTGAATTCAGGATAAGAGTAGTCTGGGGCAGATATGGGAAAAGTATGGAGTAGGATGGGACGTGTATTTCTGTCTTAACTGCAGTCATATTCAATCCATGGTATTCAATGTAGAAATATACATGGGAGAGAGGGAGACAAAAACAAAACTAAAATTAAGATTAAAAAAAAATAAGATTAATTTCCCATCCAAAGCACTTTTTCCCCAACGGGCACCAACATTTTCCCATGACCCAGCTGATCTGAGTAGTCTGCAGCTCTCGCCTGTCCTGGCATGAGAGCATATGTCTCTCATGAGTTTAGGCTTTGGTTAAAGAAGTGTAAAGTTCTCACCAATAAGGAATGTACTATAGGGGCACCTGGATGGCTCAGTCAGTTAAGTGTCTGTCTTTGGTTCAGGTCATGATGTCAAGATTTTGGGACTGAGCCCTATGCTGGGCTCCTTGTTCAGTGGGAAATCTAGTTCTCCCTCTTCTTCTACCCCTCCCCCTGCTCATGCTCTCTCTCTCTCAAGTAAATAAATAAAATCTTTTTTAAAAAGAATGTAATATATTTAAATATTTGGTCATAAGCATAGGCAAGCTACCTAAGTGATTTTGGGGGCTCAAGAAAAGCTCCCTTGCTTAAAGAAAATACTTGTGCTTCTGTCTGCTGAATTTCCACAATTGGGTAGGGTATGAGGAGAAAGGATCCTAATATATATATATATATATATATATATATATATATATATATATAGGTATATATATAAGTATATATTAGTATAAATGTATATATATACATATGTATACACACACACACACACACACACACACATATATAGTCTAGGTTAGGAATCTTTACACATATCTTTTTTGATCCTAAAAGAGTTCTATGGAATAAGTGATTTTATTTCAGTTTGACAAAAAAGAAAATAAAATGAAGATCAGAAATATTAAGGATCATGAACAAAATCACAAAGCTTATTGGCAATAATGCCTGTAGTTGAACAAAGCCATTTATGTCAGACCCTTTGAAAAGGTTTTTTCAAAACAAAACAAAACAGAACTTTAATGCTTTGCTCCTGGGAGGAAGCCTGAATGTGTTCATTTTACTTTTTCCTGAGACAGTAGTGGCCACCTGAGGGTGAATAATGTACCTAATCTGGAGAGGCAGGTCAATGTAGTGATTAAAGTATGAAAAACAGCAGAATGATCTGATCCAAATCTCTGTTCTAAAATGTTAACTTTGTAAATCTTAGTTGCCTTGTCCCTGAAATACGGAAGGAATGTGACACCTACTTTATCCATTTACCCTAGTGTAGTAGGCACCACCATTCAAGATGGTCCTGAATGACTTTTACCTCCTGGTATTCAACTTTTGTATAATCCCTGCTCCTTGAATGTGAGCTGGACTTAGTGATTCACTTTTAACAAAAGTTGTGAGATGCCGCTTCTGAGACTAAGTTACGAAGACTAGGACATCCATCTCGGGCACTGACTCATCCGTCTGCAAGCTCACTTGTTCTCAGGGAAGCCAACAGTCATGTTGTGAGCTGCCCTATGGAGAGGCCCATGTGGGGAAGAACTGAGGTCTCTACCAACAGCCAGTAAGGATCTGAGGTCTGCCAACAGCCACGTGAGTGAGCTGGGAAGAAGTTCTCCCCCCGCCATTGTCACCTTGAGCACAGACATGTGAGAGGCCCTCTGCCAATATCTTGATTACAAAATTCTAAGAAATCCTGAGCAAAGATATCCAGTAAACTTCATCAGGATTACTGACCACAGAAACTGGTTAATAACACGTTTGTTTAAATCTGCTAAATTGGACATAATTTGCTACATAGCAATAGATAATGATTTTTTTTAACCTAACAGCAAAAACAGAGGTAACAAAAACAAAAATAAACAAATGGGACTACATGAAACTAAAAACCTTTCCACAGGAAAGAACATCATCAAAATAAAAAAAATATATATATAAATATATATTTATATATATTATATATAGAAATATATTATATATATAGAAATAAAATTTAAAAGAAAAAGAGAAAAAATCATCAATAAAATGAAAAGGCAACCTATCAAATAGGAAAAGTGTTTGTGAATGATATATCTGATATACCCAAAGTATAGAAGAATTCACAAAACTAGGTTGCAAAAAAGCCAAACGATCCAATTTAAAAATGGGCAGAGAAGTTGGTGCAGCCAATTTGGAGAACAGTGTGGAGATTCCTTAAGAAATTAAAAATAGTTTCCCTCTATCTCTGCCTGCCTCTCTGCCTACTTGTGATCTCTGTCTGTCAAATAAATAAAAAATCTTAAAAAAAAAAAAGAAGTGGAGGGGGGTGGCGCCTGGGTGGCTCAGTGGGTTAAAGCCTCTGCTTTCAGCTCAGGTCATGATCCCAGGGTCCTGGGATCAAGCCCCGCATTGAGCTCTCTGCTCAGCAGGGATCCTGCTTCCTTCTCTCTCTGACTGCCTCTCTGCCTACTTGTGATCTCTGTCTGTCAAATAAATAAATAATCTTTAAAAAAAAAGAAATTAAAAATAGAGCTTCCCTATGACCCTGCAATTGCACTACTGGGTATTTACCCCAAAAGATACAGATGTAGTGAAAAGAAGGGCCATCTGTACCCCAATGTTCATAGCAACAATGGCCATGGTTGCCAAACCGTGGAAAGAACCAAGATGCCCTTCAATGGACGAATGGATAAGGAAGATGTGGTCCATATTAACTATGGAGTATTATGCCTCCATTAGAAAGGATGAATGCCCAACTTTTGTATCAACATGGATGGGACTGGAAGAGATTATGTTGAGTGAAATAAGTCAAGCAGAGAGAGTCAATTATCATATGGTTTTGCTTATTTGTGGAGCATAAGGAATAACACGGAAGATATGGGGAGCTGGAGAGGAGAAGGGAGTTGGGGGAAATTGGAGGGGGAGATGAACCATGAGAGACTGTGGACTCTGAGAAACAAACTGAGGGTGGGGGGTGGGAAGTTGGGCCATCCTGGTGGTGGGTATTGTGGAGGGCACGTATTGCATGGAGCACTGGGTGTGGTGCATAAACAATGAATTCTAGTAAACTGAAAAGTAATTTAAAAAATTTAAAAATTAAAAAAATAAAAGTCAGATTTAGATCTTGAAAAAAAAATGGGCAGAGGATCTGAATAAACATTTTTTTAAAGAAGACCTAAAGATGGACAATAGATACATTAAAAGATGCTCAACATCACTAATGATGAAGGGAATGCAAGTCAAAACCACAATGAGATATTACTTCATACCCAGAATGCCTATTACCAAAGATAAGAGATAACAAGTGTTGATGAACACGTGGAGGAAAGGGAACCCTTGTGCATTGTTGGTGCAAATGCAAGTTGGTGCAGCCGCTGTGGAAAACAATATAAAGCTTCCTCCAAAAGTTGAAAATAGAACTACTGTATGATCTAGCAATTCCATCTCTGGGAATTTACCCAAAGGAAACAAAAGCACAAATTTTAAAAAATATATTCAACCCCATGTTCATTGCAACAGTATTTACAGTAACCAAGACATGGAAATAACCAAGATATATCTACTGATGGATGAATGGCAAAGAAAACATCTCTCTCTCTCTCTCTCTCTCACACACACACACACACACACACACACACACCACACAGAGGAATGTTACTCAGCCATGAAAAAGAATGAAATCCTGCCATTTGCAGCAACATAGATGAAACTGCGAGATGTTATGCTAAGTGAAATATCAGACAGAAAAAGATAAGAGATACTCTATTTGCTCATCTACACGTGGAATTAGAATCTTAAGAAAAGGGGCACCTGGGTGGCTCAGTTAGTTAAATGTCCAACTCTTGATTTCAGCTCAGGTCATGATCTTAGGGTTGTGAGATTGAGCCCCTGTCAGGCTTTACGCTGGGTGTGGAGCCTGCTTAAGATTCTCTTTCTCTCCTTCTGCCTCCCAACCTCCTCGTGTGTGCCTCCTCTCTAAAAACAAACAAAAAAACAATAAAACAACAACAAAAAAAAAACCCAACATCTCCCTAAGTTCTCCCACACAAAAAACCCCTGAGCTCACAGAGTTGGAGAACAGTTGGGTGGTTGCCAAAGGCAGAGAGTCGGGGTGGGCAAATGGGTCAAGGGAGATACAAGGTACAAATTTCTAGTTATAAAATGAGTAAGTCCTGAGGATGTAATGCAGAGCATGGTGACTGTACTTAATATTTTATTGCATATTCGAAAGTGGCTAAGAGAGTGGATCTTGAAGTTTCTCACTAAAAGAAAAAAAATGTGTAACGATGTACAGTAATGGATGTTAACTGGACTAGAGTGATGATGATTTAGTAATACATACAAATATTGAATCATTATGTTGTACTCCTGAAACTAATATAATATTATATGTCAATTATACCCCAATAAAAAATAGGAAATGAATACACTTGAGAATAAAAACAAATGATATAAAGCATCTGGTATAATGTGACCCTCTTAAAGAAAAAAAAAAAGCATAGGTTTAATCATTTAAAGAGTATTTATGGAGGAAAGAGTGGAGAAAGAAGCAGATACGGGTGCTGAAAAACAACCTTTTTCTACACCAAAGTATTTCCTATAGCTTGCTATGACATTAGGAAACCATATCTTTACTTTTGACAGCTCACTACCCGACACCCCCATAATTGGGGAAAGAAAATTGACTCAACAATAATTATAATAATAAATGGCAAAATTCACTTGAGCTTTTGCCTATCAGTCATATGTCACATTTGTCACTGGGCTTCTAGACATTGATGTGACCAGTGTCTTAGATCAATGGACAGATGACGAGAATATGAATGATCACAACCACAAATGTCAACTTTATCCCTTTAAATGCACTCAGTGTCCTGTAGATAACCTGAAAGGTCACATCGATAGTCTCCACCTGCTATGTCTCTCGTTCCAAACACTATCAGATGACATGGCGCTTCTGGAGCAGGGAGACTAGTTGAACGCAACAGCAGCCTGACATTTGATAATGGATCAGGGCTCATCATTGTCCTGTTAAGCAATGGCATTTCTTCTCCATCTTTGAAAGACAGACGAGAGCAGTCTTCCGGCTTCCCTCCCTCAGAGGGGCAGTGGTGCTCCTCCCAGTCAGGTGAGTCTTTCCATTATAGATAGGAGCTGACCAAGTACATCTTCCCCTGAAGTCAAAGAGCTTGTGAGACTGTGTGTTAGAGGCTCTGAGCAATGCAATCTCCCCCCAGCTACCAGAGGCAAGTCGAAGCTCATTATTTCCCACTATGGAACGGGGAAAAGTCTGAATTAGTGAAAAGCCTACATTTATAGTACGCTTTAAAAGAAATGCAGTTTAGTGCTTTTTAATACACATAGTAACTTCAACTAATTGCCAAAATAAAGTTTGCTCCCTCTGGCTTTAATGAACAGATTAACAGGACTAGCATTAGCAATACCATTTGCATAAAATTAATTTGCTAAAGCCCTTAAAAATAGTGTTCAAAGTGGCTTAAACATGCTCACTGACTATTTACACTATTAATTTGCTAAGTAAACCTTTCTTTTTAAGTAGGACAAAAGTGAATCATCAGTCCAGCTAACGTTGAATTACCACGAAATCCTAAAGCAAGTGAAGTCTAGATGAATACATTTTCCCATACAAGGGTGGTAAAAAAAGCATGTTTATGAGGTTAACATCCAGTAAACTGATATTGCAAATATTTTTGTTAACCACTGGAACAACAAGAAAAAGAAAATAGTTTTGAAGCTGATTTGGCCCTCCCTTAGCTATAAATGCCTATTTTCCTAGACTGATTTCTAATTGAAAATGAAGTTTTTTAGGGCGCCTGGGTGGTTCAGTGGGTTAAAGCCTCTGCCTTTGGCTCAGGTCATGGTCTCAAGGTCCTGGGATCCAGTCCCACATCGGGCTCTCTGCTCAGCAGGGGGCCTGCTCCCCCCTCTCTCTGCCTGCCTCTCTACCTGCTTGTGATCTCTGTCAAATAAATAAGTAAAATATTAAAAAAAAAATTAAGAGAAAATGAAGTTTCTTTATGATTGAATTCTACTCAGTGAATATTATGGGTTAAAACTGTAAAACTAAATTGGAAAGTTTACTGAAAGACAGAGAATGGAAGAAAGCAAGTATAAACCTAATTATACATTTTCTTTAACTAGGATGGAAGTTCTTCAGCCATATTCTTTTTTTTTTTTTTTTTCATTTACTTGACAGACAGAGATCTGTCTGTCAAGTAGGCAGAGAGGCAGGCAGAGAGAGAGACAGAGAAGCAGGCTCCCCACTGAGTAGAGAGCCCAATGCGGGGCTCAATCCCAGGACCCTGAGACCATGACCTGTGCCCAAGGCAGAGGCTTAACCACTGAGCCACCCAGGTGCCCCTCTTCAGCCATATTCTTAAAAATTATGATTACATGGAATAATTTATTGTTTAAATGCTGATAGTACTCTCCAAATTACTCCTTAAATTCAAGCAATCCCAATTAATATATCAAGAGTTTGTAAAATATTTGATAAGTTAACTTATAGCCCATTTGAAAAAATGAAAATGTAAAAAGAAAACATATTAACTTTTTTAAGCAAAATACTTCAGAAGTAAGGGCAACAACTTCTCCTATCAGATCTCAGGAAATATTTTAAAAACTTAGTAATAAAAACACCATGGTATTGGTAGAGTAAAAAATAGATCAAACACCAGGGCAAACTTAGAAACAGATTCATATGTGCATGGGAATGTCTTACATGATTATGGTGGAATTTAAGGTCAATGTTGAAAGAGTGTCTCAGTGAATGGTGTTGGAAGATTGATTGCCTATTTAAAAAATAAAAAGATCACTACTCACGGGATTCACAAAAACAAATTACAAATGGATTAAAGACAAGGTTAAAAATACAATTTAGAAGTAAGAGGTAACTATAGGAGGGGAATCTAGAGAAGATATTCTTCAACAAAACAAAATATAAGAGCAGTAAAGGTGGGAAAAAATGAATAAACTTGACTGAATCAAATTTTAAAACTCTAGTGTCACAAAAAACCTAAAGCCAGGCAAACATACTTATAATGTATATAGAATAAAGAGTAATAATATCCAAAAAATGTAAAGAATTTATATGAAGCATTAGCAAAAAATAAATAACTCAATAAAACTGAGTCTAACCCTAAACTTAACAGGTAGCATACAGAAAAGGAAATTACAAATAACACAAGCACAAGAACATATATGCTCAACCTCACCAGGGGGCAGGGAAATAAAAATGAAAGTAATCATTAAATACAATTTTTTCCACTCATCAAAGTGTTAAAAAAATTACACAATGGTAAATGTAGGGGTAAATTTGTTCATTTTCAGTTGGTGGGCGCAATAAAGCTTTTTTGGAGGATAAACTGAAAGTATATTTTAAAATTAAGTTTCAATAAACCATCAACAGTTCCAACTCCATTTTTTTTTTCTAAAGCAATACTCACACATTTATACTAGGAACTATGTGGAAAGATGCCTTTTGGAGCACTTAAATAATAATAAGATACTGGGATTTACTAAATGTCAGTAAAAGAATGGATGCATAAATTGTGGCAATTTTTATCATATATGCAATATTATACTTTCAAGAAAATCCATTGAAATGTTACTTGTTATAAAAGACCAGAAACACCATATATGTGCATTCGTTGGAAAAACATAGGATAAATTTTTACATTTGTATGAAAATATCATGCAATTGTATAAAAGAATGAGATGTATCCCTGTGTGCTAAAACTCAGTTACAGATACACTGTTAATGAAAGAAGTAAAATTCAGAGAGTGTAGTGCTTACTTCCAGTTTTCAAAAATATTATATATAGCTTTTAGACAATAACCTATATTATATGTTATATATAATATACTTACATACTACACACCAATATACACACATCTTTAACACAAAAGGAAGTATACGACAAATATAAAACTAAAAACACATCATGTCCATTTTTGTGTATATATCAGCTTATGTGTATTTAGATATATTTTTTTACTACATATTCATAGAATGCCTTTGAAAGTCTACCAGAGAGGAGTCAAGACAGCGGAGCAGTAGCAGGCTGAGACGACATCAGGCAGCAGGAGATCAGCTAGATAGCCTATCAAACCATTCCGAACACCTACGAATCCAACAGGAGATCGAAGAGAAGAAAAACAACAATTCTAGAAACAGAAAATCGACCACTTTCTAAAAGGTAGGACCAGCGGAGAAGCGAATCCAACACGACGGGAAGATAGACCCCAGGGGGAAGGGGCCGGCTCCCGGCAAGCGGCGGAACAGCGGAGCACAAAGTCAGGACTTTTAAAAGTCTGCTCCACGGAGGGACATCGCTCCAGAGGCTGAACCGGGGTGAAGACATCACGGGGACAGCGTGGACTCAGGTCCCGCGGGGTCACAGAAGGATCGGGGGTGTCTGAGTGTCGCAGAGCTCACAGGTATGAGAGCGGGGAAGCCGGCTGCGGAGACAGAGCCGAGGAGTGAGCTCTCAACTCGGGGTTTCCTAGAGCCGTGGTCTGTGACACGGGCCGGTGCTCTGGGCGAGGGGTCCCCACAAGATCCGGGGAGACTCTGACCTGGGAGAGCTCAGGGATCTACGGGGTTCGGAGACTCCAGGTGGGACTCTGCCAGAGACAGAGACGCTTGATCACAGGCTGGGTGAGCTCGGAGCTCCCAGAAGCCAGTGACACGGGACTGATTACATACGATTTTCTCCAAGCGCGGCCGGAGGCTGGGGAGACGGGAGTGATTAAGCGCTTTTCTCTGAAGGCGCACTGAAGACTGGGGCCCCTAGCTCTAGGCTCCTCCAAACCGGAGATTGGGAGGCCACCGTTTTCATTCCCGTCCTCCGGAACTCTACGGAAAGCGTTCAGGGAACAAAAGCTCCGGAAAGCGAACCTGAGAGGATGACTCAGCCCGGCCCCTGGTAAGGGCGGTGCAACTCCGCCTGGGGCAGAGACACTTGAGAATCACGACAACAGGCCCCTCCCCCAGAAGATCAAAGAAATACAGCCAAGACCAAGTTCACTTAACAAGGAGATCAGCGGATTCTTATCTGGACAAAATGACAAGGCGGAAAAACTCACCACAAAAAAAAGAGCAGGAGAGAGGACCGAAGGCTAGGGACCTAATCAATACAGACATTGGTAATATGTCAGATCTGGAATTCAGGACGACGATTCTCAAGGTTCTAGCCGGGCTCGAAAAAGACATGGAAGATATTAGAGAAACCCTGTCGGGAGAAATAAAAGCCCTTTCTGGAGAAATAAAAGAACTAAAATCTAATCAACTTGAAATAAAAAAAGGTGTTAATGAGGTGCAATCAAAAATGGAGGCTCTTTCTGCTAGGATAAATGAGGCAGAAGAAAGAATTAGTGATATAGAATACCAAATGACAGAGAATAAAGAAGCTGAGCAAAAGAGAGACAAACAACTACTGGACCATGAGGGGAAATTCGAGAGATAAGTGATACCATAAGACGAAACAACATTAGAATAATTGGGATTCCAGAAGAAGAAGAAAGAGAAAGAGGAGCAGAAGGTATACTGGACAGGATTATTGTAGAGAATTTCCCTAATATAGCAAGGGGAACAAGCATCAAAATCCAGGAGGTGCAGAGAACACACCCCTCAAAATCAATAGGAATCAGTCCACACCCCGCCGTCTAATAGTAAAATTTACAAGTCTTAGTGACAAAGAGAAAATCCTGAAAGCAGCACGGGACAAGAAGTCTGTAACATACAATGGTAAAAATATTAGATTGGCAGCAGACTTATCCACAGAGACCTGGCAGGCCAGAAAGAACTGGCATGATATATTCAGAGCACTAAACGAGAAAAACATGCAGCCAAGAATACTTTATCCAGCTAGGTTATCATTGAAAATAGAAGGAGAGATAAAAAGCTTCCAGGACAAACAAAAACTGAAAGAATTTGTAAACACCAAACCAGCTCTACAGGGTTAGGGTTAATATTGAAAGGGGTCCTCTAAGCAAAGAGAGACCCTAAAAGTATTATCAGAAAGGAACAGAGACAATATACAGTAACAATCACCTTACAGGCAATACAATGGCACTAAATTCATATCTCTCAATAGTTACCCTGAACGTAAATGGGCTAAATGCCCCAATCAAAAGACACAGGGTTTCAGAATGGATAAAAAAACAAAACCCATCCATATGCTGCCTACAAGAAACTCATTTTAGACCTGAAGACACCTCCAGATTGAAAGTGAGGGGGTGGAAAACAATTTACCATGCTAATGGACATCAGAACAAAGCTGGGGTGGCAATCCTTATATCAGATAAATTAGATTTTAAGCCAAAGACTATAATAAGAGATGAGGAAGGACACTATATCATACTCAAAGGGTCTGTCCAACAAGAAGATCTAACAATTTTAAATATCTATGCCCCTAACATGGGAGCAGCCAACTATATAAACCAATTAATAACAAAATCAAAGAAACACATTGACAAGAATACAATAATAGTAGAAGACCTTAACACACCCCTCACTGAAATGGACAGATCATCCAAGCAAAAGATCAACAAGGAAATAAAGGTCTTAAATGACACACTGGAGCAGATGGACATCACAGATATATTCAGAACATTCCATCCCAAAGCAACAGAATACACATTCTTCTCTAGTGCCCTTGGAACATTCTCCAGAGTCGATCACATCCTGGGTCATAAATCAGGTCTCAACCGGTATCAAAAGATTGGGATCATTCTCTGCATATTTTCAGACCACAATGCTCTGAAGCTAGAACTCAATCACAAGAGGAAATTTGGAAAGAGCACAAATACATGGAGACTCAACAGCATCCTTCTAAAGAATGA
>RCUC01129370.1:0-43692 GCA_003697995.1 Taxidea taxus jeffersonii
AATTTCTTTTTATAATCCTATAATGATCAATTATAGAATTGATAAAGAATCAAGAATCTTATTTCATGATTTGGTCATTAGGATGACCACTTGCTGTAGCTAATATTATGATGTTCTGACACACAAAAGTTGAAACAATTCCTCTATATAGTTTGGTCAATTAAATAGTAGATAATTCTGTAAACACCCCCTTGCCACATACATGCACACATATAACACATATACACATGAATATACACACACAGAGCAAAGGACTACTTTAGACAAATTACATATTTGAAGAAAAAAGATAAAAACATTTTCAAGAGTCACATGTATTTATTTTCTTGACCATTGAATTTGAACTTGGAAAATCTTAAATATTCAACTAAAATAGGAACAATAGTGTAATAATAATAACTTATTGAACATGTATTATGTACCAAAACCTGGGTAAAGTACTTTGCATGCATTAACTCATTTAATCCTCAGAATAACCCTACAAAATAGCCACTATTCTTACCTCCAATTATATTTGTAGAATTTTTCTTAAGAATGTTGCACATATTTCCATCTGATTCATTCAAAATACAGTGGACAAATACTATAATTTTCACATTGATCTCTTCATATGCTCTGAATATCTTAGTTTCCAAAAGTTATTTGCCTTCTGTTTGAATGTTTTATAATCAATACATTGAAATGCAAACTTTACACATAGAAAATATATGGACTTGGTTTTATTGCAGGAGATAAATATAAAGTGATTATCTTTGCAAATCTCATGAAACATTGTGATAAGAATCACCTTCTATGCCCTTTGTTTCATTCCATTTTTCCAATATCTATGGTCCCCCATAACCCATTGTTTCATATTCTAATGATCATCTTTTCAATGAAATCTGCATAAGCAATGTTACTTTCCCCACTAATCACAGTGAGTTGTTGAGGCTTGTTAAGAGAGTATAAATTATTTTATATAGTTAATTGCCCAAGACCATCATAAACAAAAAAGAAAGATGCCCCAAGTATTCAGCCACTAATGAGAACCATATTAATATAGATTGCAAAGAAAGGATAAATTTGAGCAATATTTTGTATTTTAGACCTTCAAGACTTGGTGAATAGTTAGATATGGGGACTAAAAGAGAAAGACCTTGATGATGCCCAGATTAATAGCTAGGCCAGTGCCATAAACAAGAGGAGGAGAAACAGGATAGAAATTGCCCATCTTTAGGGAAGAGACAACAAAGTGAACGTGAAAATACAATGAAGTGGTTCACATGTACATCTTCATTAGATTTTTATGTATATAACTCAGCAGGTTATGAAGTCACAATATCAGTTATAACATCTAAACAGCTCTATCAGACCCCTCTAACCCCCACTCCCACCCAATCCCTGACCACTTAAATCCTATTGGCTTTGCCTCTTAACTACAGTGCCTGCATCAGTTCCAAGTAGGCTTCTACCTGATCTCTACCAGGGCAACCTGACAGCACCCATCTGATGTACCATACTTCTCTTATTTCTGCTCCAGGGCCCTTATAATCCCAAGATTCAGAAAGACCCAACAGAACCCACTAACACTCATGTCTTAGCCAGAAATGCAAAGGAATTAACTTCTGTCCACGACCTCCCCCTTGACCAATGGGGAATGGGAACCAATAGATCAATGTTTTCCCCTTTGATTACTTGGACAGAGTTCAGAGTATCATGTCAGAGGCTCCTCAGAAAGTCCCATGGGATAAAAGCAATGTCGTCTCTCACCGTGGCCAAGCCCATAATCATCCCTGTGTTGTTCCTCCTTTACTGTTTCATTCTTTCATCCCTCCCTCTTGTTCCCTGAAGTCATTTCCTGAATAAACTACCTACATCCTGGACTCTGTTTAATGTCTTATGCTCTGCTTTCTGAGAAGCCACGCTAGGGCAGTAGCCAAAGGGGTTTTAAATTTAAATAGCAAGTGAGAGATATGAAGTATAAACTTTTTGCCACAAACCCAATAGCTTATGTTGGTAATTCAAATAACTGAAAAGTTACTATTTAATTTATTTCAGGATTAATGCTGATGTTATTAGTAGCAGAGACAATTTGAAAAATTAATAATACTGCATTATAAGATGGTAAATTCTTGCCTTTTATACTTTACTACAGACATCAGTAATTCAAAAGTGGTAGAACATAGTATTATTTTAAATATTGTCAAGTCAACAATACAGTATGAGTAAATATATTATTAGCAAAGTTCCTAATGTGGAATATTGTATTTTCTACTTAGTCCCCTTCAAATATAGTACAGAAAATGGAAAGTATTTCCATTAAATAATGCAAAAGTCTGTATTCATTATATTGAATCATGAATGATTTCTGAAGATGCAAATATGTTTTCCCTCCTTCACAAAGGATAATAAAAAATAAAAATATAAATATTTGGTAATTTATATAGTTGTTGAGCCTGTTTTCATCTATACATTAAGGCAAATGACAAAATAGTCTAGATTAAAATTGAAACAATAAAACTAAAATTATCACATTAAAAATTGTTTTGATTAATAAAGCTATTCTTAATTTCTCTGAATATTATTTATAATGTTTGGAAATTTTTAATTATAGATATTACAGCAAAAAAATAAAAGTGCAGAGACTACTAGTATTTAGTGAAATTTTCTGAGAGTAAACCTCCTTAAACTAGGGCTTTTCTTATAAGAGCCTATTTTTGAAGTTCTTTGATAACCTTTGTATATATTCACAGATTGAATCATGGGTGGAAAGCATGGTATTGTGCTATAAGTCTTTTTAATAGCAACTTTCTATTTGTAGTTTAGAATGGAAAGGTGAGAAGAATCTAATAAGGATGTAGTGTAAATCAGCCAAGCCAGGAGGCATAATATTAATAACATAAGTGGTTAGCATCAATATGTCACAACCTCTAATACCTTCCAGTATGTAACTCAATTCTGACCCTTTAAAGAGATTGTCGTCTACACAATTACCACTCCTTCCTTTTAGTAGCAAATAGACTTTCCTTGAGGATATTACATACAACTACCACCTAAATATAAGTGGGTTGCTAAGCATATGCCAACAGACAAGAACAGATACCCAGCAGTGGGCCTACAGAAGCATAACTCTGCACTCTATTTAAGAGTGCTATACATCAACTTTGTGCTTCGTTTTTATTCAGCTATGAACACAAATATTCATCCAAAATGCACTTGCTTAGGGGAGAAAATGAGCAAAAGTATTAATTTCCAAAAGCTTGGGTATTTTTTTAAATGATTACGTTTAGGGGTAAGAAAGTTTTTCTGTTTGTTTATTTTGTTTTGTTTGATTTCTGCCATTTTATGAAGCCTCATACATCCCAATTTAGATTAGTGGCTAAATACAGAAATGTCAATCTGGCTGTATTTAATGCCTGCTATTTAACTGAAAAAGTTTAGACAGAATTTTACTTTTATACTGAGTAGCTCTGCAAAATCAGTTATTTTAAAATTGTGTCTTGCACAGGTCAGCCTCTCTTGAAATAAAATATGGATTATTAGATTCATCTCCTTAACTCAAGTCTCGACAAGGTCTTAAGTTAAAAATAACAAATCATTATCACCTAACACCTATTAAAATGGCTTTTATCAAAAAGACAAGAAATAACAAGTGCTGGCAAGGATGTGAAGAAAAGAGAATCCTGTACACAGTTGGTGGGAATGTAAATTGAGCAGCCTCTATAGAAAACAATATGGCAGTTTCTCCAAAAATTAAAAATATAGCTATCATATGATCCAGCAATCCCACTTCTGAGTATATAGTCAAAGAAAAGGAAATAAATTTCTTAAAAAAATATCTACATTGCCTTGTTCACTGCAACATTACTCACAACAACCAAGATATGGAAATAACCTAAGTGTCCATTGACAGATGAATGGATATGAAGATGTGGTATACACACATACACACACACAAGGGAATCTTATTCAGCAAAGAAGGAAATCCTGCCATTTGCAAAATCACAGATGAACCAAAGGACATTATGCTAAGTGAAAGAAGCCAGAGAAAGACAAATACTGTTTGATCTCTGTATATGTGGCAACTGAAACAAAACAAAACAAAACAAAACAAAACAAAACATCAAACTCATAGAAATAGAGAATAGAATTGTAATTAGCAGGGACTGAGGGATGGAGGAAATGGGGAGATAATGGTCAAAGGGTACAAGTCTTCGGGTATGAGAAGAATACATTCTGGGGATTTAATGAATAGTATGGCGACTATAGCTAATAAGACTGTACTGTATACTTGAAATTTGCCAAGAATGTAGATCTTAAGCATTTGCATCACAAAAAATAAGAAGTGGTAGCTATGTGAAGTGATGGATATGTTAATTAACCTGATTGTGGCAACCATTTAATAGCATATATGGGGACGCCTGGGTGGCTCAGTTGGTTAAGCAGCTACCTTTGGCTCAGGTCATGATCCCAGCGTCCTGGGATCGAGTCCCACATCGGGCTCCTTGCTCGGCAGGGAGCCTGCTTCTCCCTCTGCCTCTGCCTGCCGCTCTGTCTGCCTGTGCTTGCTCTCTCTCTCTCTCTGACAAATTAAAAAAAAAAAATCTTAAAAAAAATAGCATATATGTACAGCAAATTATCATGTCGTATACTTTAAATATATGCATTTTTGTCAGTTAAACTTCAATAAAGCTGAAGAAAAATAACAAACCATTTTTAAAGAAAACATTGATTTTTAAATAACGAAGTTTCTTCTAGAACATATCTCATGCTTTTCAAGAATTTAGGGATTTAAATTATTAAATGGAATGAGTATTAGGCAGTTATCAAATACTCCATCATCTATTTACCTCTGTAAACTTCTAAAACTTACCTATACTCATATGAAAAAGTTAAACAGTAATTCCAAAATATGAACTCTGTGTTGCAATTCAGTTTACACTACTAAAATGTTTTAATTCATAAAGTATAGCAATTAAATATAATCCAGATCTATGTAGTCATTAAAACGAGTATTCTGAGTAGTTTGTGTAGAGCCACATGCTTCATGAAGAACCAAAAAATAATTGTTTAAATAACAGTTCAAGCAGAACCTTCTTTATCTTAAAACCAAATACAATGCTGGAGGGGAGGTTGGTGGGAGGGATGGGCAGGAGAGAGGGCTGGGTGATGGACACTGGGGAGGGTATGTGCTCTGGTGAGAAAAAAAAAAGATAATACAATACAAAAAACAAGCAAGCAGCAAAACAAACAAACAAAAATGCCAAGAAAACTGTGGATAATATTCTTTAATAATTTGATGAGCTCTTTATATGAATGGTTCCATATTTGGAACTTAATGCATACTTAGTTCCATCATTAAAAGATGCCCATATGTTCCCTTCCTTTTTCCCACACTCTTCATGTGTTTCTTGATGTGTCGTCACTTAATGAGGCATTGACCAACCAAAGTGACTTAACCTATAAAATGTGTCCCTTAAATAACATCAAAGCCAGTGAATAGCTTATATGTATGGGAATTCTGTTTCCTTCCCTGAAAATCTCATTCACCCCCACACTGTCCACTTCCAAATCTATATCTCCAACTTCTTTCTCCCAAGCCCTAGACAAACATTTCCAGCTGCCTGCTTGACATTTCCATCTAGATGTTTTCCTTGGAACTTCAAATACAATGCATTTTAAAAGCAAACTTATCCCTGTCTGTCCTTGGATCCTCACACTGTTCTCTGGCCTTGTTTTTGGAAATAAATCTACCACAATCATACAAGTGGAAAATTTCAGGTTTATATTTAAATTCGCTATCACTGTTGCTGGAGACTGTGTGGATACAGGTAAATGGACAAACTTTTTAAATGAAACTTCTTTATTTCCTCTTATATTTACCCCCTACTTTTTTTTTAATTTAATTTTTTTTTCAGTGTTCCAAGATTCATTGTTTACAAAGCACCACACCCAGTACTCCATGCAATACGTGTCCTCCTTAATACCCACTATCAGGCTCACCCAAACCCTATCCTCCTCCCCTCCAAAACCCTCAGATTGTTTCTCAGAGTCTACAGTCTCTCATGGTTTGTCTCCCCCTTGGATTTCCCCCAATTCACTTTTCCTTTCCTTCTCCTAATGTCCTCCATGTTATTCCTTATGCTCCACAAATAAGTGAAACCATATGATAATTGACTTTCTCTGCTTGACTTATCCCCTACATTTTATTCCTAATGTCATCATCTTACCTTAGGGTACTAAATTGTGCATATCTTTCACACTATTTACAGACTCCTCTAACACATAACTCCTTCTCTGGAGCAGAGATAGGCTGGTATTTCTCTCCCATTCAAGTCCATTGTTTGCAATGCTACCAAGTGAATCTTCTTAACATGGCATTGAATGGATCCCCAATTTACTGAAAGAGGTCCAAAATTAAGTACTCCATGGCACAGGGCCATTCAGCAACCTATGCCTTTCTCTTTCCTATACTGTCAAGTATCTCTACTCCAGCCAACACAGACTGCTAATCATTTAACAACTACCTCCCATACTCATCTCCTGAGATTTTACTGGAAAGATTTCATGGGCTTATAATTCCTCTTTTAATACTTCAAATTCTTCAAATCCTAAAACGCTTTAAGAATCAGCTCTTGGGCTATACAGCAATGCTTGAAATAGTACTCCATGTAACTCACAGGCAACAGGGATTGAATTATGCACCAAAATCTTGAATTGCAACAAGAAAACATCTCTTAACTCCAGGCCCTACATGGAGAGGTGGTGTGATGTTTGATTGTGAGAAACAATCAGAGAGGCAAATCTTTTGAGTAATGAAGTCAAGTCTCCCAGGTAGAAATCTAATCAGAAGTTATTCTTATTTTCTCCTAACATCAGGGAGGCTGGAAAAAAAAATTCCTCCCATTGCAGCTGCAGTAAACATTTTTTTTTTTTTCTGGAGGCATTTACATGCGTTTTGAAGAGCACATAAAGAACTGTCTCCCCAGCATCGTGCAATTATGTGTGATAACAAATAGACACAGAAATAGCTAGTGCAGGAGAAGTTGATGTGTCCTGGAGACCGAACATTAACCAATTGCATGCAAATAAACTGAAAATTCTTTTCAATTAGTGTAGCACTCTGCTCTACAAGAAAGAGACCAGCACAACATGAAAAATCCTGATTCAGCTTGAGATGCAGCAAGAAACTAAAGGATAATGCAGAATCAGGACAAATATATTATTCTAGCAACTCCTGGCTAAAAGATTTTACTCATAACCTAATTGCAAGGGATTGGTAAACCAGACTTACATTATAGAAATGTATATTATTTCCAATTACTCTATATTAATGTGCAAAACAAAGCTGTGGACATATGTACAAATTCCTCAATTTTAGGTCTCAAACTCTAAAGCAGAATCTCATCTTCTCTTGTTTTCCTCATGATGTGGCCAACTGTAAAATTTCTTATTTGACGATCTAACATTTCTATACTGAAGATTTGTGAAATTCTAAAGTAAAACAAGTTTTACAATGGTTTTATTTGATTTTAACTATGCAGAACACTGGGCATTTTCAAGGAGATGAAAGCACATTTACCGCTGTTTTAAATGCTAGTAGCAAAAGGATTTTTAAAATGAATTTCAGGTTCTGATCTTATATCACTAATTACAATTTTATGGACAGTAATGGTATCAGAAAGCCAGGTGCCATTTTGAATTTGGTTTTCTAGAAGGCACATTCTTTTCTGTCTTTGTTTACTGCCTCAGAAATGACATTAACTTGATAAAACGACATTGGATAAAAGAAGGCACAAGCAGGCATGACAGTCACATCCTTAGTGCCTTAAACTTGGAGAGTTTCCAGTATTTCTATAGGTTTACTGCAGGGCATTCAGGGCCTTGGTATTTAAATACTCAAACAGTCAACAGCTGTCAGGCTGCCAACAAACTGTCTTTTTTGGTAGCAGCTGTGTCTGCTGTCACTAGCTTCTTTCACACACAATTGTAGTAAACCAATGGCAAGTGGTTTGTTTTTTGTTTTTTGTTACTCCTGGGTTATTAGCAGATCACTGCAGGGGACAAAAGAATGGGAGGGAATGTTCCTTTCTTAGACAACTGAAGAAAGCAGGGAGAGTGAAAAATTAAAAGGTATGTTTTATTAACTGCATTAGAAAATTATAACTGATACGTACTTGAGAGTGATGTAGTTCCTAATTCTCTTGTTTAGGTTTTACCACATGCTCACATATAGAAATGAAGTATGAATAATCAAATACCTAAATTATGTTTCACATGTAAGTTGCTATCTTTCCGACCACAACCAATTTAAGCTCCACCTCCTCTGTCTCCCTTCTCTTCATTTAGAATATGGACCCATCTTCTCCAAAGCATTGGCAGCCCTTGGAATTCAAAGAAAGTCAATAGGTTTTAAGAGATCTCTGAGATTCTATAATAAAAATGATAATAAGATAACTGACTTACTTTCTGTGTGGCATTCATTACCAGCTTATCCTCCTATTTTTGATTCCCTTTTATCTTTCTCCATTTTTCCTCTTCTATCCTGAATGGAACATGGAGCTACATTTGGTGGATAAAGCAGGTTGGAAAGGAGGAGATTAGAATAATGTGTACCAGAGAGACAACCAAGTAATAAGGACAATTCTCTATTTTTAAGTTCTAAAAATAGTCTTGACATCCAAATTCATACTTTGGCAACTAACTATAAACACACATGGAAAAAGCAAAAGGAAACAATCTTCAGTGGCTCACAAACTATCCTCAGGTTCCCCTACAAAATGGAGGCAGACACAATTATTCCTTGGTTTTTCTTACCTCCTTCTTAATTTTATCTCTTTCCAGTTCCAGACTATGTTTTATTATGCTTGTCTCCAAAATTCCCAATCCTGTCTAAGACAAACTCATTTAAAAGCACCCAAACCCAATAATAACTCCCTTTCCTCCTGGTCACTAAGCAAAATTTAGACACTTAGTTGATCTCAGCTGACTGAGTTGAGATCCAACTAAAACAACTGATGTTAATGTCAGTCAGAGAGAAGGACCACAGGCTTGATCGGGAAGGTGGAGGTAGAAGGGGCACTGGACTGGACTCTCTGACCAAGACCAAATCTGTATCAAAGACCTCTGACAGAAGAACATGTTGTTATGCTACCTAAAATCAGGGTTAAAATCAAATACTTTCCTGCACTACATGGAACTAGTGCCTAAACAGGTGGTATAGAGACACTGTCACTCCTTTACAATAGGCAAATGCCAGGAGAGATTATTCTGGTGGAAATAATCAGCCAGAGAATACCCAAGAGTGCTTATGGCATTTCTAAATGAAATATTCACACAGAGCTTAGACTTTAGCTGAAAATAAAAACCAGGTAAATCATACCAGAGGGAACAGTCAGAACAAAACTTAAAGCAAAATATTTTCTAACATCTGCAGTCAAGTGCTCTGCTGGAAAATGTGAAAGATGGATTCCCTCTGGTAGCAAATGAGAAATTCAGTGGAAGTATTTACAACATTCTGTATATATTCATTGGAACATATGGCTCAATGAATTATTCTACATGATAAATCTCCACTGAGGCAGCCTGCTACCCACTCAGGCCCTGAACCTTTTGAAAGTGGCAAAACCTCCTGCCAAGCAGTGTCATTCAGAAGAACAGAGGGTAAGAGAAAATAATTGCATGCAGCAATGCTTATTTGGGAGTTTTTCTGTGATCTATATAAAGCAAAGGAAGATGATTCTGTTTGACTTCATCTGAGAGTTCTTTGAGGTGGGGTGCAGACAGAGTCTATTTTTTTCCTAATCAGTGACTACAGGGAAAGCAGGTAGTATTTAGTAGGCAGACTCTGTTTTCCAGACATAGTCCAATCTGTGTCCATCTCTCTGGATTTGGAGTATTCTGGACCTCTTCCAACACATTCTTGGCTCTGTGGCCTGATTATCCCGAGTTGTGTTAATGAACAAGATGCACTGATTTACGTTGGAGACACAATCTTTCAATGAGAAGCTCCTTTGTGGGTGATTTCCTATACCTGACTTGGGAAGATGATGTTCTCTACTGAATTATATCAGAGCAAGGGATTTACAGAAACTAGATGTGGACCCTGAAAGAGATACTGTACAATTTCAATGGGACTAAAGTGGAAATCAGGTGTGCTCAGAATCCAAGGCCAAATTTTAGAGAACTAATGTCTTTATGGTTTTATTATCTGTAAGGAGGTCTCATCTACTCCTCACCAAACTATGTGAAGTAAGTGGTATGCCTATTTCACAGCTCAGAGCCAAATGCTCATCCTGAGCAGGAGCTTCACTTAGTCCTATTTCTCTGTCTCAAGTCACATTTTATACATAGAGTGGACACTTGGTTATGAAAGAATTAAAGTACTACACATGTTTCAGTGTTTGCAAAAGCTACCTCTAGAGATATGTGGAGTTCCCAAAGAGCTACCATGAGGACAACCATGGAAAAATTGTAAAATTATACATTTACATCTACTTATTAACTGCTAAATCTATTTAAAAGAGAGGGAGGTCAAAAACTCTACCTTTAAATATAAACAAAGACATTAGAGTAGGAAGTGAGTGTACCTATTGATTATATTTGCAAAACTGTTCTTTTCTCATTAGGAAACCTTAGTATAAATGAAAAAATAATAATTCTGAGAGTCATGCTGTGTTCTAAAGAATGGCAAATTCATTTTTTAAACTGTTAAATTTTCAAGAAACCTAAATTTTGCCTAGGTAACATGATTAGAAAAGTCTGACAATAAGGCCTAAATAATAATCTGGCAACAACCAATTCAAACTTCTAAAAAGTAAAGTACAATGTGTCAGCCCCTCTAAACTATTCTCTCCTCACTAACATTATTAAGGATCAGAATTAGCCAGATAATTATCATTTCACAACACTAGTGTCACCCTTGCAGTTGACAGTTTAACCAATACTGTCATCAGTATTTACATGGGTAAATTCACTATAATTTACATTAAGTGTAATTCACTAACAATTTACATGGGTGATTCACTATATACACAAGTGTGTATAGATGTGTGCTACATTTTATGTGACTCCAATAAATTCAATCTGCAATCTTTGCAATGGCTGGTCACAGGCCATGACGTGCATTACTTATTTGAAGCCTTTAGATGGCTTCAAATAAGTAATGCATCCTCCTATGCATCCTAAAACTCCTATGCAGCATTCTGTTTATGAAAAAACTAGAGTAGACCCATAGAGATTGGCTCCAGATGAATTTAGGTTTGCCTTGATGGCCTAAACTCATTAACAAAGGTAGCAGTTCTGAAAGTTTAGATATGTAGCTCAAGAGGAATGATCTGGCTTTTTGGGTTTTTTTAAAAGATTTTATTTTATTTATTTGACAGAGAAAAAGACAGTGAGAGAGAACACAGCAGGCAGAACAGGAGAGGGAAAAGCAGACTCCCCACTGAGCAGGGAGCCCGATGCAGGGCTCAATCCCAGGACCCTGGGTTCAGGAGGGAGCCGAAGGCAGTGGACTAATGACTGAACCACCGAGGTGCCCTGAATGAGCTGTTTTTTAAGAATCATCATGAAAATACAATCTCAATAAAGGAACACGGGGAATTATCAAAAGAAATCAGTGTAGCTATAGATAGATCAATGCAGTGAGTTTGTATTTGAAAACGAAAAGCTATTCAATTTCCATTTTATTTCCACTTCTTTAATAAGAAGAATGATCCTCAAACTGGAAATGATAGAAGAGACTTTGTTACCAGGGGACAGAGTTTAAAGTAGAAAAGGAGGGGTGCCTAGGTGGCTCTGTCATTTAAATGTCTGCCTTCAGCTTAGGTCATGATCCCAGGGTCCTGGGATTGAGCCCTGCGTTGGGCACCCTACCTTATGGGGTGGGGGGTGAAGGAATCTGCTTCTCCCTCTCCCTATGCCCCTCCCCCTGCTCATGCTCTCTCTTTCCCTCAGATAAATAAAATCTTTAAAAAAATAAATTAGACAAGGATGGTAAGAGAAACCCAAGTTGCTTTAAATTACCTTTAAATCTCAAGCACAAATGAAACTTATGCAAGGGCAGTGAAAGGACATCCATGTGCAATTGTGGAGTGGCTATTGGCAAATATCTAGACAATAAGATAAGACTCAGAAAGACTAAACATAGTCAAAAATCTCTCCAATTTTCAAAAGTGAGAGAAAGCAGACTTTGGAAATTATAGCATGCTATGCTGTATCAGTCTTTGTCACAATCTCCCTGCTCCCTGCTCTGGCTTTTTCTTTACTCTTCTCCTCAAGGGAGAACTCAGCAATGAGTCCATCAGGGTCAGGCTTCCTCCCAGAACCAATCTTGTTGAGACAAGATGTTATGGACTGAATTTTTGTGTCCCCCAAAATTCATATGTGGAAATCTTAGTACCCAATGTGAATGTATTAGATGATGGAGCCTTTAGGAAATAATTAGGTTATGAGGGTAGTACCCTTATAAGAAGAGACAGAAGAGATTGCTCTATATCTGCTCTCCACCATGTGAGGATACAAGAAGACAGCCATCTGTAAACCAAAAAGTAGACCCTCACCAGACACCAGATCTATTGGCACCTTAAACTTGTACTTCCCAGCCTCTAGGGCAGTGAGGAGTGACTCTGTTGTTTAAGCATCCAACCCATAAGAATTTCTTATAGCAGCTCAAGCTAAGATACAAAATGGATGTTAATCTTTCCTACAGGTGAGAATTTGAATTGAGTCCTTTATGTAGTTCTAACACTCATGACCCTCTTTTTTTTTTTTTTTATTTATTTTATTTATTTATATATATATATATATAAAAATATAAATAAATAAAATAAATAAATATATATATATAATATATATATTTATATTTAATTTATTCATTTATTTATTTATTTATTTATTTATTTTATTTATTTATTTATTTGACAGACAGAGATCACAAGTAGGCAGAGAGGGAGGCAGAGAGAGAGAGAGAGAAGGGGAAGCAGGCTCCCCACTGAGCAGAGAGCCCGACGCGGGGCTCGATCCCAGCACCCTGGGATCATGACCTGAGCCGAAGGCAGAGGCTTTAACCCACTGAGCCACCCAGGCGCCCCCCACTCATGACCCTCTTTGCTAAGTGTCCTGGTCCCTACTACCCTCAATGCTCCTTTTATTCATCTCTGCAAAATTTTAAAAACAAACTTTTAAATTGGTGTCTTGTGGGCATTTTTCAAATTAAGCTAATTATTAGCAGCAACATTGGCTTCACTAAGAACAAATCATGCCAATTTCATCTCCTTTGCAATAGAACTCTTGCATTTGTGAAGAATAATCTACATGAAGCAGATAAATTCCAGAAAGAAACATGATCAGTTTTTCTATGATTCTCTAGGAGAATTGGAGGCTAGATTATAGTAGAATCCAGGAGATTCATAGCTACATAAACTAATACAAACAGTAATTTAATATATTGATATCAGCCTCAAGGTAAAGTGCCAACTGAGACATATACTTCACCCCTGCCCTTTCTAATTTTTATCAGTGATCTAATTAAGTCACAAGAAGGCATTTTTACTAAATGGATAGGCATTTTTATTAACTGTATAGGTGATTCTAACTTAAGTGATTGGTCCATTTATTGACAATAATTAACAACAATTTGATTAAAAATCTTGTTGAGTTAAAAAAGTAGATTGTATCTAAAAATATGCAACTTGATGGAAATAAATGTAAGGACTGGCGAATGGCTCAAAAATTCAACTTTACAATTTCAGAATGAGAGAGACATAATATAAGAGTAGTTCTTATTTTATAAAATGCCTGTCATAAAATGATGAGATATAGCTGCTAAAACATAATACATTGAGTAGTAGATAGATAGATATCAATGGTATCTACCATTATACTGTGAATTTTTCTCTCCAAATTCAGAAACTGCATTTTGTTCTGGACTCTACATTTTTAAAAGATATGACAGGCTGGAATTATCAAGAGGATATCAACAAAAATAATGAAGTGTCTACAAATTATGTCATTTGAGGATTTTTAGAATTAGCAAAGACTGGAAATGTAAAGGCATAACAGGAACTTAAAAGCTACATTCAAATATTTGAAGGATTTCAGAAGAAAGATTAGAATGAACTGCATGGTATAACTCTAAATGTCAGAAGTAGGACTAAAACTCTAATAGGAAGACGAATTTTAGTCCAGGGCAATTTCCAAGAAAATAAAATTGTAATGATCTTGCAAGAAAGTAAGCTCCTCATCACTGAGGTGTTCCACCTATGGGTTGAAATGACTATCAACACTCATTCAAGCACTATGGAAGAAGCTACACAGTGGAACTTCTAAAGGTCTCATCTATCCCAAACCCAATGGACTATCAGCATTTCCTTTCAAGAAAGATTTTTGAGTGCAGTTGTTCCTAGTGTTTGATTGTACCTAGACAGTTTTCTTTTAAATTAATTTCCTTTCTCTAATAGCCAAAGAGAAGGTGTATGTTTAGAATTAAGAGAGACCTTTGTGGAATTATCAATAGGTTTTTATAAATACTAGCCCATCTTTGCAGATATCTCAAAGAATGGAGCAGTTAATCATTCATCAGCTGTGACCTCTAGACTAGTTTCTTACTTGGAGAAAAATTGAAGTTCCACCCCATCACACTTATACTTGCTTGACTTCACAACTGCAATATGCCCCGCTAGAGAGAGGTTCATTGTTGGTGTCATGAGCATCGATCGATTGTACCTAAGCTGCTCTCACAATGATTACACCGTCCCTCACTCCCCTTAAGTTTCACCGCCCAGAGCATGCCCAGGGCTCACTGCAAGCAGATTCATTCTGATCAATGCACCACTAGCATACAGCATGCATTCATAGAGCCAAAGGCAGTCAGGGTCCCAGGGTACTCCAATTGTAGACAGAATTTCAGCTTTATTAGGTAACTGTCAAATTTGCCTTGGTGTCTCTTAAAATTTTAAATCAGTACAAAATATAAGTACAGAAAAGCCATGATAAGTTAACTTAGCAATCTGTTGTAATAAACATATGCACTATGAACATACATTATGGAAATCAGATGGAGAGCCCAGAGAGCAATAATAGAGTAAGAAATGTGAGCATAGTGAGATCATAAAAATCATAAGTGTTATATATCAGAGTTTTTCTTTTTAAAGAGCCTGGTCAAGATTTCTGCTTAATATATTTGAGGAGCAACCCACCCCTCTATTTACCACAATGCAGTATTCATTCAAAAGTTACAATCATCCAAAGAAAGTTTTAAACCCAAGTTGTCATATACACAAAGTAAAGAAAGGAGGTATTACAGTGTGGAAGATGATATATATATTTTTTGTCTCTATTTATCATTTATTGTCTCTATTGAAATCCAGACATGGACTTTATGGTCTGAATTTTTCTGTCTCTGTATACAGGTTCCACTTGTGTGTGCATTCCAAGATATCTTTCTTTAGTCATGAGTTCTAAAAGAGAAGAGCCTACACATACAAGCTTCCTTTTGTAGAGCTTCAATTTAGGGGGCGGGATGGGGGCGGGGAGCATTATTTTAAAAGCTGGTTGAAAAACTCTTTAAGTAAATAAATGTGTTGCTTAGGGAATAATAGCCTTAAAAGGCTATTTTATATAGGAGCAGATAATTTCCTTGGCATGCCTAGAATAGACTTCAAATGAAACAAAGAAAATCCTGCAAAATAAAGAAAGGGAAAAACTGAGTTTCCACTAGTTTCCACCTATAAAGAAAGGGCAACAGCAGTTCTAGGAACTGGAAAAACAGAGGGGATGTGAGAAGCAGGGAAGAAGGCCCAGCAAAATGGCAAGAGACAGACATGAGGAGGAGAAAGAGCCGTGGGAAGTTCCTGGTGGTGGTGTGCCCATATTTAAGCAGGCGGAAGTTAACAATCAGAATAAATTGTCTCTCTTGTGCTTTAGTGAAACATGCAGCCTCCTTCCAAAATGACCCCTCATCTTCAGCAAAAGTCTATTCACACAATTGTCTTTTGTAAATTTCAAGATGAAAATTGTGGAATACGAGCTATATTGTCCATTTGGATCAAATCAGAACAGATAGGTGGAAATGGAAAAAATTATAAATGAAGAAGACCAATGCTGAATTCAGCAGAATCAACAAATTGGAATAAGAAGTGATTAGAAGAAATGGATTTGGTCTGAGACTTTTTGGAAATAGTGATTAGTGTTCTATAGATGAAGTTGAGATGGATAAGGGATTGAATCATTTTCATTTAAACATTACACAATAGAATGACCTAAATAGGCTGGAAAACTTGGAAACATAGTAGCAGCTAAATTCTGGATTAAACAGACAAAAATTGACAGTTAAAATATGACTTTTGGTGACATTAAAATAGAACAGCTGATCCAGGCCTGCTTCTTAGAGATTCTTTAACACCTGGCATGGAGTAGGAAATGAGGTTAGGGCAAGCTGAATGGAAGAGACTCTGGGTCCCTTCCCCTACTTCAACCAAAACAGGTCTGATTTTGCATGGTTTCCAAACTGAGATTCCACATAATATTTAAGTTTTAATAAGGGTCCTTATATTAATATATAATATAAATAAATATAATTAAGGTTTCGATACCAAGGCTGAAAATATCTAAACATTGGCTGAATCAGACCAGGCAGCACTTAGAATTTGTGACATAATGTGTAATTCTCCAAAGATAAGCAAAATAGAGGGGAAAGATGGCAAATGAGAAGAGTGGGCTGGTGGCCAGTTATGACTGGTTTGCCTCTTCTTCCTGAACACACATCTACAGTTCCAGCCTCTCTTAAAATGCTGTGACCGTGTGACTGAGTGCTTACAAAAAATATGAGTGGAAGTAAACTTCACACTCCCAGCCCATTTAAACCATCCGTATTCTTTTCCCTCCTAACTGCTGGGTATTAATAACCAGGACAACCTTAGAGTTTCAAGTTGAAGATGGCAGTCTTTTAGCCTGAGTCTTGGAATGACTATATAAAAAAATGCACTTCAGCAAACTGGACCTACCTGTAATTTTGTGAGCCACTAAAACATCTTAGGATTCATTTGTCACAGCAGGTGATGTTACCTTGACTAGTACAAACATGTGAACTCCGAACCTATTCTTTTTTCCTCTTTAACCAGTTACCAAATCTTTTTAGAATGTTTCATTAACCACATCAATTAATGTTTCTCAAGAACTGACAGAATTGATAGTGAAATTGGCATTTATCTATACCAAACCTTAAAATGCTATTTCATTTAGGGCCCATAGAGAAACTTGTAAATGCTACCAATTTATCAAAATATACTTTCTGACAAGACTCCTACATAACATTCATAAGGTATTACAGGACAGTTGAGAATTATTTACTTTCAAAATTTTCCAGCTATATATTCTAGTCAATTATTTACTATTGATCCAAGCAGTTTAAAGACGGTTGAATAATGATGAGCCCTATCCAATAACAGTTTGGTGCCTTAGCAATTATGAAACACTAAGCAACTTGAAAAGTGGTGGTTAATCTCCGTTCTTCTTTTGCTGCTGGAGATAGAGCAGAGCAAAATGTTATGCTGGATATTTGGGGTAGTTCAGAAGTTCTATTTTGGAATTTTTTAGTTCCCACTCTCAATCACTGCAGCATGCTTATTCTCAGATATCTCTTTCATTTGCAATAATTCACACTTCTTTAACATGTGAGAACCCTTGCACATAGTCATATATTCTAATTTATATGCTTTTCGTGAGGCACATTCAAAGTAAACTATCTATGAAATGGTAGGCGACCTTTTGAATTTTTCTTTGCTAATAAATGGAACCCAACTGAAGGGATTAATTGATACTCTGGGTAACATAACATTCTGCAATTTTTTTCCTAGAGGACTCAGGAGAGAGGAAAGCAGTAAAAATTTAAATATGGCTTGTCCAAAGAAAGTCGCTACAATATATAGTGTTTACCACAAGGGTAAAATGCAAAATAATGCTTATACATCAAATTGTCTTTGGTGAGATGGTTAATAAAAACCCATTTGAATGTTTGAAAAACTTTATTTCAAGTTTTATCTAATTCTTTTGTTATGTGGTCCCAATAACATAGACACAAAATCTGTAAAAAAAAAAAAAAAAAAAAAAAAAAAAAGATGTGAAATGATGAAGCAGGTAGATATGGTTTCAAGCTCTAGTTTATACTATAACCTCAACCTGTAACAGCATTAAAATTTTCCTTAGTGAGGAGGGGGGTTAAAGAGAGGAAGTGATAGATATGAAATTTAACCTCTCCACTTGTCTCTAATTCATTGTGATAATTCATTGACTTCCCTTTCTCAATTTAGTGGGAAAATATATTTTCATTTCTTTTTGTGCTGAAATACAAATAAAATGCCATCTAAATGGCATTGCTTTTATAGGGATAAGCAGGTGATCTCACACTGATCTCAGTTCAGACTGATTGTTCCATCTCTTTACTAAAGAAATACACTTAAAAGCAAATTTAGCTTAGAGGAGTCCAGCAATAATGCCTGCCTAATAGAAACAATTTCTTAGTGCCTTCAACAGGCCCAGATAACAAAGTGCATAACAGCTGCAAAAGAAGTAGCCCAACGAGTGTCTTCTGCTGATGGTGATTGATCCGGTCTCATAATGAAGTGAAAGCTTTTTTAGAGCCAAAGCAATTTTTGCCCACATCCTTTATCAGGAGATACCATAATGAATTGTGTTAGTTGCCAGCATTTATTGAAAATTTCATCTTAGAATGTTGGCCAGATGTCATTATACCAGAATTAAGTGCAGCCTGAGAGCCTTGCTCTAATGTACAGAATCTCTTACCATCTCTGCTCTGGAATTGGTTTGGGTCTGCCTCCAAATATTACAGAGAAGTAAAAGAGGCTTTAAACTACAATTGATTAAGTGTTTTATGCACATCATGTCTTATTTCTTCTCTTATAAGAAATTTAATTACCTAAATCCTATAATGCAGTTTCAATGTACGAATGCTAGTCTAATAAGTAAAATAAAAAATATTTTTAAAATCTTACCTTGATCTCTGATGTTTTTAAAAACTTAAAAACATTGTAACTTGAAAGCATTACTAAAATAGTTTTCAGGTTATTCTGGGTAAAAAAACTTGAAAGGTATAAGAATTATTTACCGTTCCAAATAGTAAATGAGTACTAAAGTCATTGGTACACAGAAAAGCATTTTCACTAAAAAGATTATATCAAATGGATTAGGAAGCCTAATATGTTGAAATCATGTGATATATCCTTAAAAACTTTAATGTTATTTCATGGCATCAGACATAATCACTTTCCTTGACTTGATGAATCTTACAGAATTACTGTCAAGCTATATATGGCTGAGAGATCTGTTTATATGAAACTGATTTGTAGTTTTGCAGCTAAGTAAAAAGATAAATCCATCTGCTGTCTGTCATCTCACCTTTCTTATGAAAGGCTGGCAGCATGAAGCCTAGAACATATAAAAAAAAATCTTTCTTTGGCTGCTTTATTTTCATATATTAGAACCAGAGTTTTCAGCATTTTGCATGGACTGTTCTCTCAGCTGTGCTTATAAAAACCATTAATTCTCATTTCTAACATCAGTATATGTAAATTGGCTACGTAAATTCAGATGCAAAGCAGGTCGCTAGCGTTAGACAAGAGTCATAAAGTGGGAAACATTAGGAGTGAGCAATAGCATGTGGATTCATTTAGCCTGGTAACTTAGAATTCCATTTTCTACATAGCAGAAAAGGAAGAGTGAAGTCTTCATTTGAGATACCTCTAACACGTTAAGTATATTTCATCTTCAGAGGTGACCATCCAAGTGATCACAAATAGTTATATCAAAACTAAGAAAGCTTTCATGTTCAAGTATCAGAAGGAATGTTTAGACAAATAGAAACTGCCATTTCTTTCTAAAGCATTCTCTTTTACCTAACATTGGCCATGTGGATTAAATTAAGTGCTTGCAAAAGCTTTGTTTTTTGCAGAGTCTAATCAATTAACAATTATCTTTTGGATTAGATTAAGAAGCATAAAACCTGAAAATTCCAGAAATGTAAGGCATTGTCATAGTATTTATAATGAGGGTGGTAGTTATACAGTTTGTCCTGTGGCCTGTATATCCATGTCAGGTTATGTCTACACAAGGAATTATGAATTGTCATGGATTCAGCCAGTTCATTAGTTAATTTGCATATTGATTTTCTTTCTGTTCTCTGGTCCAAATAATGTTTGTAGAATTATTACATTGAAATAGGGGAATTTATGGTTTATTATTCAGTATTAGTACCTGGATCAGTGAATAGGTATGTGTCCAAAACTTTGCCAAAAAAAAAAAAAAACCCTTTTTAAAGTATAACATTTTAAAACAACTTTAATGCACAACTTAATGCTTCCATGAAATGTCAACAAACTCCCTTAGTACCATCCGTGAGCACTAAGAGAGTTAAGATTTACAGTTGAATCTTATAGCTCAGAGCATGTTTTTGGGGAAAAAATGCCTCTCTGCTGAGAATAAGATATTTTCTGATACTATGACTTAAGGGAACTGCTATTTGGAGATCTCTATGGGATGTTTCTGCCAGGAAAAGGCAGAATAGGCTAAGGTGCGCACTGGTCTTGCCATGAAATGTGAGTCTGTCCCCAAAATAATAAACTCCTGGATTTAATACTGTATAAAATACTCTTTCATACAACAAACAACTCTCCATCTATGGCTTTCCCTAGGGAATGAAACACTAAAAGAAATAAATTTCTCTCCAACACACACACACGCACACACACACACATACACACACACACGCAGTGTATGTTCTGATGAGTGAACCCACAGACCTATAGACATACACACACAAAAAAAGGAATATTTTTAACAATGCTTCATTATAAGTTAAAAGCATTACCCTAGAGCACTATAGCATCCTTGTACAATTTGGGCGAATGTTTCTCTGACTGTGGATATGTATTTTTAATAGCAACCACTGCAGTCTACTTGTCTATTCTGAAAATTCATTACCATTCTTTTCCCTTCCCTATTTAGAGTATCATATTTCTTGTACTTTTAATTTTGGTATTTCTTAGCACCTATAAAGGGTAGCAGGTGGTCTCTTTTGGAATCCAAATTCTCCTTCATATGCCAAGTAAATTCAGAGAGCTGTCTTCTCTTCTCTGAAGCCCCTTCTAAAGGGACCTGCTTTCAGTGGTAGAGGTTATTTGATGTCTCTTCTTGTTCAGGCACTAGTGATTCCACTGAACCTGCCTTTGAGGCTATGAACCCAGAAATAAAGATCCTGCTCATGGGGAAATTTACAGCTTATCACCTGTAAGCAATCTGCAGTTTACAAGGACCTTTATTTATTTCTGGATGCCATATGTAAATCAAAGTATAAAATTTAGGCTATCTGTTTAATTTTACATTATTTGGTATAATAAGACTAAAGGCCAGAGATGACATGGTGTTGGCATAAATCCACTTAAAAGAATGCACTATTAATCTAATTTGATCTATCTATTCATATGGGGGGGATCCCAGACTAATCTACCTAATTTCTACATACTTGCATTTCAGAATATCTTTCTAAAATATCAAATCCAAAGAAAAACTTTCTATAATGATTCTTCATTTATTTATATAGTGGCCAATATCCTGATGGAATCTATAATGTAAGATAGGCTACATTATACTGTAAATTTCTAACTCAAAGATTCTTAGATACTATACCTCTCCTTGGTGATGTCTGAATTCCACCCCTTACTGGCTTAGACACATCTGACAAAGTTTCATATCTCAGCAGTATTTTCTCATTTGAAAATCCAGTTTTTCTGGCTTGATCACCCACAAGTTACTAGCTTTTATGAATTATAAATTTTATGAATCTATGTGAAAAATACCAATTCATCAGTGTCTAATTCATCGGCTAAATTCACAGGTCATATTGCAAGCAAGTTCACTGCTAACCCAATGAACATTGCTGTGCAAATCAGGAAAAGATTGACTCTTTTATGAAAACCTATCTCTGCCATGGTTTAGGTAGTAGGAAGCATCTTCACATTGGTTTAAAATAGCTCAGCTCACAGGTCTTATTGCTGGTAAGAATGAGCTGCTTTGGAAATCTTTACCCTTAGTCACATGAAGACTGAGTGTTAAGAAACTAGAAATCAGCATAAATATATGTATGTGTGTACATATATGTGTACACATATGTGTGAGTGTGCGCATATATGACAGGAGATGGCATAGATATAGATGCAAAGGGGAAGTTCAATTCATATCAGCCATGGAGACAACCAGAGACAGGTGGTTCAAGCAGAATCAATATGCATGCATTCATACACACACACATGTAACAAATATGTACATGAATAAACACACATGAAAAAACTCATCACTACTTCTAGAAAAATTTGTCAAATCATACTTTCTGGTTTACATCACATCCATGACATTTATTTTTGTATATAAGTCATGGTTTCATTGGAGAGTCCGTAACAAAATTTATTTTCTTCCTTGGTTCTTAAAGATTGAAGGGCCAATTAACGATAGAGGCATTTGTTATATTGGTAGTGCTATAGAATTTTGGTATTATTTGGTCATGGAGAGTGATATGCAGAAAAGACATTTGCTCCCTGTGATCAATAGCTTTTATATTCAATGTAATATTTCTAAACAAAGAGAAATATTACATTGAATATAAAAGCTATTGATTACAGGCAGAAAATACACTTACCAATTACTGCCTTAAAGAAGAAGAATATAAAGTGCTCTCCAGCTGAAGTGGTTACAGCTGGTTGCATACAATAAACCACCGCACCGGTGTTCCTCAGCTCACATAGCGTATCAGAGAGGTTCCAGATTCTTCTTAAACAAATGCTTGCATGTTTATTTTTCTCTTAGCTTAAAACCTGTGGTAGGGTTTCAGCAAAAATAAATAGGAAAACGTGTGGCAGGGATGCCTGCCGAGAGATTGGCTCTCTAAAGAGCCTGCTATGTAATCAGCTAAAGCAGTTAGTGGCTTTTTACAGCTTCAAAGCTGCACTTTTTCAGAGGTTGAATTTTTCAGTCTGTGTATCCTTCCCATAATTTATAAGAATGCCAGGGACATTGGAATGCTGCTTTGGTAAACAAGAACTTTAAATATCACAGTTGATCTAAGCCACCTTTCAGCTTTACATTCAAATGACCATATTCAACTATGCCCTCTTAGATTAACAGATTCTGTGGTCTGTGTGCACACCTTCAATCAACCCACCATCTTTGTACCCGGCAATCAGCCTACAAAACAAGACCTCACCCCTTCCCACACTTCTCTTTGGGAGAGAAGAAAGATCCCTTCCCAGACTCCATATCCATCTTATTGATTGCCTTTCCAAGCTACAAAGAATCCTTTCCTTACTTGGTGTTCCATTTAAATGTTGTATACTTTTGGCAATGCCGTCAACAACTCCCCAGAGGGCCTGCCATGCCTGAGAGAAGGGCAAACCTATCCAAAGATGAGAGTGAAAAATCTGAAGTTACTACTCACCCACACTGGGCCCAGCCAATGACTTATTTCTTTTTTTTTTTAAAGATTTTATTATTTATTTATTTGTCAGAGAGAGAGGGAGAGAGAGCACAGGCAGACAGAGTGGCAGGCAGAGGCAGAGGGAGAAGCAGGCTCCCCGCCGAGCAAGGAGCCCGATGTGGGACTCGATCCCAGGACGCTGGGATCATGACTCAAGCCGAAGGCAGCCGCCCAACCAACTGAGCCACCCAGGCGTCCCCCATGACTTATTTCTAACTAACAAGCAGCTCTTTCAGATTCCACTGTGTCTGCCACACACTGCATTTTAACCCAGAGATTTTTCTCACTACTCATCTTCTCTTGCACAAACTGCTGTATGTCACAGTCAGACTCTGGAAATGTGCAGGTCGCAGAGCTACAGAAACCTAAAAGATAATAATAAATAAGTATTTTTCCAAAGATTTTATTTATTTATTTATTTGTCAGAGAGAGAGAGAGAGAGCAAGAACAAGCACAGGCAGACAGAGAGACAGGCAGAGGCAGAGGGAGAGGCTCCTTGCCGAGCAAGGAGCCTGATGTGGGACTCAATCCCAGGACGCTGGGATCATGACCTGAGCTGAAGGCAGCCGCTTAACCAACTGAGCCACCCAGGTATCCCGATAAATAAGTATTTTTAAAGAAACCATCTTTTCACAGGAACTCTCACCATTATCATACCCAGTACATATGCGGGACAGCAGTATTCTACTTCACCCCACACTTCCTCAGAAGCAAGGAAATCCTTGTCTCCCTTGTGGTAGCTAAACAGTAATGTATCAGAGACACCCTATTTGCCATCTGGCTTTCTGAAAGGCTCTGGGTTTTAGATCAAGCATGAAGCACGAAAAGTTGTTAATATCAAAAGTCTGACAAAGTACTCCTTTAATGTTTGCAAGTTTCATTTATTTTAGACAATGTGTTAGGTAAATTAAATTAGGCCTTCAACATATCTTCTCTGACGTATATCGATGTTCATACCTTTCTCAAGAGTTTCTTTGCTCTTAATTTCTGTATCATAAAACCAAAGACATTTCTTGGGAATTATTGTTCAACTCAGACCATTATG
Source organism: Taxidea taxus jeffersonii (assembly GCA_003697995.1). NCBI lineage: Eukaryota > Metazoa > Chordata > Mammalia > Carnivora > Mustelidae > Taxidea > Taxidea taxus. The sequence continues at coordinate 24,567 of RCUC01129370.1, forward strand.
TAAAAACACTTCGGTTAATTAAAAGGTTTGTATCTGATGTATAGAAAAGAAAAAGGAGGGGCACCTGGTGGCTAGTAGGTTAAAGCCTCCACCTTCAGCTCAGGTCATGATCCCAGGGTCCTGGAATAGTGCCCTGCATCAGGTTTTCTGCTCAGCGGGGAGCCTGCTTCCCTTCCTTTCTCTCTCTGTCTGCCTCTCTGCCTACTTGTGATCTCTGTCTGTCAAATAAATAAATGAAATCTTAAAAAAAAAGAAAAAAGAAAAGAAAGAAAAAAAAACTATTATATTTAAACTGGACCAGTAACAGGACGTAGATTTATCCGGGTGTGGAAAAAAAAAAAAAAAAAACCACCCCAAACACCACAGCAACTAAGCAATATTTATTTTTATGGCATGATATATAGAATATATAAACCATTTTCTTTGAGATAGATACTGACCAAAGAAAATATTATCCTCATGGTTTTTCTCTACACAGGTAATAATTTTTAAAGTGAAAAGAACAGATCTATAAACCAGTAGAAATATCAAACTATTTCTCTGAAAACTGTTTTTTTTTAAAAAGCATCTAAAAACTTACACCGAACCTATCTGAAATACAAACAAATATATAGGAATTATTTTGTAAGCTTCCTCTCTCTCGCTCACTTTCTTTCTCTCTTTTTCTCACTTTTAGACACAGCAATTTCATTAAGGAACATTGATGATAGATAGATAGATAGATAGATAGATAGATAGACAGATAGATAGATCAAAGCAAATTTTAAAATGTTATGGCTTTAGTGAATCTCCTACAGTGGGAATCTTAGATCTCCAAAGAGATTGAGGTTTTGAAATACTCTTATCAACTTTTAAGATCAGAGATGCTATGTACACACAGACTAGCTTTGGGCACTATTCTGAATTTAACTGATTTGAAGGAGGCTCAATTACAGACAGACAGCGGCTGTTTCCAGAATTGCAATTGCATTTTCAGTGATGATTTCTACTCGTCACCTGCCATGCACCAGTTATTAAATACAAAACCCATTGCCCTGAAGAATCTGTTCACAATCTCCGCAACAGTGGCATCTGCAGAGGGGAGCACCAGCCACTTGAAACTCATTAAAACATACTTGAGATTGACAATGAGTAGAGAACATCTGTCAGACTTGGCCAAGATTTCAATCAAGTGTGATGTTGCTGTGTTACTTGACTACATTGACTTAATAAATGAGTTGGTTGCTGTCAGCACAAGGAAAGTTTGGTTGTAATTACTATCCTGTCCCTTTTTCTTTTTTTTTTTTCCTGAAATGTTCTTTCACTTAAATCTTCATGTTCTACGTGAAATGTATGAAAATGAATTTGATGAAATAATATACCATTTAAAAAAGGAATACATGGCTCCTTTTCAGCTGACTGGATTTAACAAGAGGACTACTTCTTTAATGAGCTTCCAAGTATACACCTGGACAAGGTATATAAAATCACATCCACCCCCACTCTATAGAAGTGCCTCCAACTACAAGTCCAGAAGAATGGCATTTTCACTTTGATATACAGATTGAATGGCTATAATAAAAGTCGATGTGTGTAAGATTGGGGGGGAAAGCGAAAGCTTTTCTCCATACCAAAGAGCCATTGATCTTCAAGAAATTTTAAGCCTATGTTTGTTTACATCTCACATTTAATCCCAGAACAATGCATTCTTCAGATAATTAAGCAGAGACAGAGATTCACCAATCTGCCCTAGTGACATAATTACTAAGCAACTCAATTGGGATCCCAAATCTAAGTCTGAAACTTTTCCACTATGTTGCATTTGTTACATTGCCTTTTATATATGCTTATTGAGGGCTCAGATTTAAGTAGTAGATGTTGGCTTTGACTACTCTTATTTCTAGGAGATTAAAAGTAATAATTTTTTCCTGCTTACAGGAAAGCACTATTGTTTAAAGATGGAAGGGTGTGAAATCCAGTCTGAGACCAGACATGTTCAGCAGAATTTAGAAGAAATGATAACAATTCAATAAGCACAAAACCAGACTCAGAGCAAAACTAATTCTAATCTCTTTATCTGAAACACTGGAACACCCATTTACCAGAACTGGCAAATTTGGGCTCACCAACTAGCATTGTGAGGGACAGTGGAAGCTGACTGACTACCACCAACTATGTGCACCAGTCTATTGATAGAGTATAGACCCTCTAGTTTGGTGGTATTTGCTCAGTGGGAGTGTATAGAAGGTGTCTTACAGTAAAGGGAAGGATGTCTCTTCACATATTCACATATGTTTCCTCCATAGGCAAAGCATTAGCTACTATACCGAGGAAAATCCCACTGTTTGTACATTAATAATAATTTTAATAATTAATTTTCCCTTTGCCCATTACCAGCAATTAAAACTCCACACTGGCTCACACTTAATAGGTACAGACCCCAAATTTGGTTAATGTTAAGCCTCCATTTCTGTTACTTTACTCATCTAGAACTTAAACCCACTGACACTCTCCAGCTTTGATGCCATTAGTCAGTCAGCCTACAGACAGTGCTTGGACCAAGTTTGTATTATAAATAGGATGTTTTTATAAAGACTGTCCCCTACAGAAGGTCAAAGTAGTTGCAAAATTAACATCACCATAGTTGAGATGAGCTGCATAGCTAAGATTATCATAGTGTTAGTAAAAATAGGTCAGCCACACATAAATGTGTGAATTCTGCCTCTTCTGAACTCCTTTAGCATTTTATTTTTATCTCTCATATGGCACTTATCACTTTCTACCTTATATTATAATTATTTGTATTCAGGCTTTATCTCTCTTATATTATCATAAGATCACAAAATTCTTTTTGTTCCCCACAACACTTAGTACCCTGTCTTGCACATAGTAGGCCCTCATTAGTGTTAATTGTTTGAAAAAACCCTAACAATGACTAGGTAAGGAAAACATTCATGTTTAAAAGCTGCTTTTAGGGGGTGCCTGGGTGGCTCAGTGGGTTAAAGCCTCTGCCTTGGGCTCAGGTCATGAGCCCTGCATGGGGGAAATCTCTGCTCAGCAGGGAGCCTGCTTCCCCCTCTCTGCCTGCCTCTCTGCCTACTTGTGATCTCTGTCTGTCAAATAAATAAATAAACAGCTTTTTTTAAAAAAAGCTGCTTTTAGGGGCGACTGGGTGGCTTAGTTGTTAAGCGTCTGTCAAATAAATAAAATCTTTAAAAAAAAATTTTTAAATAAAAACTACTTTTATAAAAAGCATTTGACTATGGAACTGAGTTTCCTTAGGACCTCTAGCCTGCCCTGTGTTCTCTCTCCGGCGAAGCCAGCATCACACATGCGCACATATATCTGCAGCTACGCAGGCACACACAGACAGCTCCAGCTGTACTAAAACACTTTTTCTTCTCTGCTGTCTTTTACGTCCAGGTTTCCTTCATCTTTCTGAGCGTCCCTCCTCCCTGTTGCTGTGTAACGTTGGTGGTATAGTGGTGAGCATAGCTGCCTTCCTCCTCCCTGTTGCCTAAGTTTTTTACTGACTGCTAACCTGACTCCTTTTTCAAGTCTCGAGTTAATGATCCTTCCTTCTGGAAGCCTTCCCTAACCCTCTAAAACCATCCTGCTGTATCTTGTTGCTTCCTCTATCATAGCACATATCACACTTAATTTCCTTCACACTGGCAGATGGGCAAATGAGAATGTCTGTCAGACCAGGGCAACAGCTAGGGTCCTTTTCCAGGAAAATCCAGGCAACCACACTCAGCCTAGCAATGGGTCCTGAGTATTCTGTGTGAATGACCTTTCTATGAACTGATAGGTATTGTAGTTTATATGATTCACAGGGCTAACAGCTGACAGCCACTTGAACAAATCCTCTTGAACATGTTCTGTAAACATACATAACAGAGCACAGATTTTTGCATACAAGTCGTTTGGTGAAGGTTTTTCAGTTTAAAATAAATAGAATGCCCTGAAACAAACAAAACAAACAAACTGCAGGCCCAATCTCTTACTTGATACAGAGCTAAGAAATTTACTTTATTACTAATTAATTTTTAGGAACATTCCCCTCTATGCTGAATGTTATAGATAGAAGACAATCATAACTTCTCTCTGCAGTAAAAAAAGAGTGGAGGATAAGCTTCATAGAAGAGGTGATACTGATTGAGTTGGGTTTACCCAAATGAAGAAAGGGAGGAAGCTCATGTCAGAGAAGAAAGCATGAGCACAGTTCTAGAGAGACAAAAATGTACTCATGACCAGAAAATTATGGCTTATTGTAAAAGTGGGTATAGGAGAAGCCAAGTGCATGCAGGACTTGAGGTTAAAAAGATAGGTTAATTTGACATTACATATAGCTCTGACAGCTAAATCAAAGGAGTTTGAACTCAGTTCTGTAAGTTAGAAGTTATCATCCCAAATTTCCAAACAAGAAGCCACATAAGCCAATCTATAACTTAGAGAAACAATTTTGGTGATGCGCTAATGAATAAAAGAGAGAGAAAGGAAAGCCTGGAGGCAAACAGATCTAGTTGGGATGTCATTTCTATGATTTGAGTAACCAGTTTCAATAATTTAAGAACTGCATATCTGTAAAGTTCAATATAAATGTTAATTTAAAACTATTATCTCAATACAATTGAATTCAATAACCTTTAAGGCAGCACTTATAGAGGGAGTTTTTTTGTTACTTAGCTCCAAGTAATTCAGGTAAAATTAATGTATAATTGAGCATAATGACCAAATCCACTAATGAGCTGATTGCAGGCTTTGTGTTCCTAACTTTGAGAAGAAGGATTACAGTTGCAACTAAAGGAATAAGACCAAAACAATGTTGGACCTGTGGAGATGCAGTGCAGATGGTAATTTACTGAAATAAGGTGTTTGTTTTTTACTCAAATATATAAAAAGCCACAATTATTAGTCAAAATTGGTATCTAATTGAAACCTATAGGTGGCAGTTTAATGTTGTTATTGAGATGAAGTTCATGATCAAAAAAAAAAAGTTACAATGGAAAGGAATACGAGTTACAACATTTCTTTTCAAGTCAGTTATAGTATTTATAACTTCTATTTAACTAAATTACTTTTGTATCAGAATCCCAAAATTTTGCTGTGTTTAATTCCATGCCATGAAAGGAGTTCTTGGGTGGCTTAATTGGTGAAGTGTCTGCCTTTGGCTCAGGTCATGATCCCAGGGTCTTGGGATCAAGCCCTGCATCTGGCTCCCTGATCAGAAGGGAGCCTGCTTTCCTTCTGCCTGCAGTTCTCTCTGCTTGTGCTCTCTTGTTCTCTGTCTCTCTCAGTGTCAAAAAAAAAAAAAAAAAAAAACAACTTTAAAAATAAATAAATAAATAAACACACACATGGTAAATCGGGTGGTATAAGACAGTTTTCCTTTTCTTTCCTTTTCTATCAGCTACCACTGAAAGTACATGGCTCCGGTGCTGGAAAGATTATGTGGTACTACAACTCAAGCCAAAGAAAAAGAAGCTCTGCAAGCATAATAATGCAGAGGAAATATGCCAAAAGGAGGTCAGTCTTGACAGAGCAGTCTTCAGTGGGCAATCCCTAACACTTTAGCTGGATATGAAAACATTCTCTTTCTGGGAATATTATATTTACAACAGCTACCCCTGCCTTCTTTTCCCCTCACCCCAAAGTAGATGTTAATGGGCCCATGAACCTACAACAGTACGAAGGGAAATAATTGTATATGCTTGGAGGGAAAACCCGTGTATCAGCTTTATAAGCTTGCTATCACAGAAGTTTCTGTCAATTTTTAAATAAATGTTACTAAGTTTCCCTACTTGTGGATCCATTTGAGTATGATATGCAATAGTCTTAAACTATTTGATCCTCAATAATTGGAACACTTTCCACAGTAACTAACTCTTAAAGTTGTCTGGTGATCAGAATGGATGAAAGCCAGGAGCCTCTTTTTCCCCCTATAACATCATTCCAGGATGGAAAAATTCTCATCCCAAGAATTGCTCATTCCTGACTGGAGGAGGTAAAGAAAGCTGTCATCATGGTATGGCACCCATGTTTCAGATGATAGTTACCGTAGACAAAAGATCAATGCAAACTGATCAATGGATTACAAGTTATAATTTACTAAAGACGGGTCACACTGATTTTTTTCCCGGAGTGAATTAAGCCTGTGTGTCATATTTGGCCTTAATATTCCCTATCATCTTGGACCATAAGAACCATGCTCTAATAAATCATATTCTTTATATCTTCCCTAGGTATCTAAATCATCAATCCATCACCATTCTCAGGACCAAAGCTTTGCTCAGGAAGTACCAATGATAACCATAGCCCATTTATGAGTTACAATAGTAGTCAATATAGTGACCCATTAATAAAATAAAAATTAGTTAATATTTACTGACTAATTCCTATGAGCCAGACATTGTTCTCAGCACTGGGAAATAGAACAATGTATATACACTAAAGTCCCTATATTGATGGTTTATGTAACATAAACCAGTTGGTGATAAAGACTGTAAGGTGAACATACTATCTTAGTCAGGAATGCCCCTTCTAGGAGGTGGCAGTTCACTAGAGATACGAGGTAAACATTTAGAAAAAAACTGTTCTGAATGAGGGGACTCATGAGCACAGAAACTCTGAGACAGGATCACATTAGATATATTCAAGGAATGGCAACTGAGCTAACAGAGCCAGAGAAGAATGTTCAAGAAAGTGTGGTAAGAAATCAGATTGGAGAGGGAGCTGGGAAAATGATCCTGTTTGGTTACACAGTTTGTCATGAAGACTGGATTTCATTGTGTGACAGAAAGCCAGTAGAGGGTTTTAAGCAAGGAAGTGATATCATATATTCCTTAAATTTATCCATGATAACTCAACTCAGCGGGCTTCTCTAACCATTAACATGAAAATGGACAGTCTTACTTTCAAGGACTCAAAAGGTATTTCCACAGAAGGAAAGTGTTATAAATAGGATTCCTCTTTCTACCCATCTTCCTTTTTGAAGCTGGGAATGTATCAAAATCAAAGTTAAGGGGGCAGAACTGGTCAAGTTGTAATAATGAGAGAGAGATGTTTAATTCATACATGAGGATCTGTTGGAAAGGAAGCAATCTTTCAATATGAATGTTCTAATTATCTTCTAGATAGTCAGTCATTGTAATCCAAACTCATCCCCCACAACCCTAAACTTATCCATAGAGAAAGCAGATAAATTAAAGTCATAAACAACCAGTACCACAGAAGACTGGAAGAAGAGAGAATTATTTTAAAGAACAAAATGGGTTTCCACACCTCCTCCCACTTCCTTGAAAAGCCACATGGGAAGACCTCAGCCCTGAGACTGCAGTACCCTACACTCTATGGAATTGAGAGTAATTCTAAAGAATGAAAGGGGCATTCTGGAACTCCCACCTATACTCTGACTTCCCCCATCCTAGTTAACATTGGGCTAAATGATCATATGTCTGAATTCCCTATGTGTGTTTGACCAATTAACCCAAGATGGGTAATGATGTTCTATCCTGTACATGTATTAAAGTTATACTCAAAACTGAGAACTTTTAGCTTTTTTCTTTCCCAGATTAGACAAAGAAGCAAACAAAAGTCTAAGAAACCTGAGTGAAAATGTTTCCTGGGGCGCCTGGGTGGCTCAGTGTGTTAAGCCTCTGCCTTCGGCTCAGGTCATGATCTCGGGGTCCTGGGATCGAGCCCCGCATCGGTCTCTCTGCTCAGCGGGGAGCCTGCTTCCCCCTCTCTCTCTGCCTGCCTCTCTGCCTACTTGTGAACTCTCTCTCACTCTCTCTGTCAAATAAATAAATAATCTTAAAAAAAAAAAAAATGTTTCCTGAAGCTACTGTAGAGTCAAATTGAGAAACTGACCAGGGTAGTGAGCCATACTTGGACGAATGAAGGCTCTTTGTTTGCTTTAACTATAAAGCTAGACTTCTTGGGAGATGGCTCATATCTATAGAGAGTGAGAAATCATTCATTTTAGATATATAAAATAGCAAAGAAGAAGACATTTAGTGTAAATGTAAAGGACCAGACAAGGAGACCAAAAAGAAGTTCATTTCTTGATGAAAGAAAACAAACAGATCATCAGGAAATAATACATATAACATAAACCATGCAGACTCAATGAAGGTTTTAAAAAAGAAATAATTTAATACCAAACACAAAATTTGTGGAAATATTTAGTGAAAAGAATGACTTGGTTGCACCAGCGAATGCAGTTAAGCTAAGTTTTAAAATTACTGTGTCAGCAAAGTAATTTTGCCTCCTTCTAAAAGAGCAACTCATAAAAGGAAATAGAGGACTCTTGCTGAGGTAAATTGTCACCTAGTTCTGGGATCCAGGCCGAGAAAATGTAATGAAAATCAAATGTATTTAGAAGCAAAAATGTACTGTATTATTTTCTAAAGTGGACCAAGACTATACAACACAAATTCTACTAGAAAATTCTGAAATGCTCTAGGAACTTTCCAAGTTGCTCTGTGGTCTCCTTCAGAGAATCACTATGCCTCTAGGAGAATCCTGTTTCAGTGAGTACAATGATTCAACTTACCAACACAAACTCTATGGCAGTTTCTTCCAGCCACTGGATGCATTCTCCAGCAGAACAATCCACTGGGCCTGCATGCTCCCATCGGAAGGAAATCTCAAAGACTTCCTGCACTTCACCTTCCTGCCTTAATTGGGAAAATACTTCTATGGCCACCTGTGGTGTCATTTCTCCTCCCCTGCATTTGAGCTTGGATCTACTTCCAAAACTGGACTTTGAGGAATCTAGTCAAGAGTTTTGTTTCTTCATCTTTCAACTATTGCTGTCACCACGTGTGAACAGATGCCTCTTATTTGGGAATACAAATGAAACAGCTTTGATACTCTAAGACTGGGTAATTTATTTTAAGGAGTAAAATAAGTCAGAAATTATATCCTTACATTTTATTACAAATATAACTTAAAAAAATTAAGTAACCAAAAAGTAATAAGAAATTAGAAATAAACAAATAAATATGTGTTCCATGGAGCAAAGATTATAAACAGTAGTCAGACCATCCTTTCATTAAACTCTGCTCACATCTATATATCACCCCAGGACCCCAAAGACCTTACCACCTCTCTCTATATACCATTCTTATTGATCACACTCCTAGCTTCTAATAATGTTGATATTCCAATGTCTTCTTTTCAAGTGGAAATCAAGAATTTTTTTTCTACTCAAGTTTCCAGTATCTTGATTTGTCACTTTTAGGAAATAACCATTTTTCTCTCTCCTTTTGAACCATATGTAAAACAAAATTCATAAATTTGGCTAAAGTCAACGTGCTTTGACAAAGATTGATGACAAAAATCCCTGCAGAGTCTTTCCCCACATAAATTATTGTGTAAATTCTTGAAAGTATATGTTTATATAAATAAATATGTGGAAAGGAGATTTGGATTTCTTGACTTTCTTTCATTATTTATTTATGAAGCATCCAAAATTAGAAAAGTTTGATGAATTTAGTGTTCCTGTTCCCTAAACATATGCTATAAAATTGGGTGATTTGGTGGTAAAACACTATGCATGAATTTTTCAATGTAATTTTTTAAACTACCACTGGTTACATATCAGAATTATTTCTCTCTTTTTTTCCCCCCATTACATGAGTTTGCTTCACTCTGAGTTGAATATTTGTTACGAAATTACATGACCTGCATAATATACAGAAGTCATGATTTATAAAACCTTATGTTAACACTGCATATGAAGTGAGTACAAATATAATTATAAATGTAATTTTAGTTTTATTCTCTATACCGGAATACGGTATCTGTGAGTTATCTATTTCAAAACTAAAGATCAACCCAAATCCCTTCTACCAACTCTGTGCCTATGTTTTAAGTATTTATTTAATGTCATTGTTCAGTAAGGGACCTAGAGACCTTTCATTCTAGGTGGAAAGAAAATGCAAATCTGTTAGTTATTTGCTAAGGTTCCTAAGGACAGTGAAATCACACAGGCATTTGCAACTGTGAATTTCCCAGCAAATATAAAATATTTGTCTTCTGGCATATTTGCCTAACTGAACAAAGTTTACACAGCCTGAAGAGGATTAACATTAACAATAATACAAAATTAAACCTTTGACATTCCTCCAGCTCATTTCTATGGTTGTCTCTTATTTTCCCACATCAATTTCCCCAACATGATCATAAAAAAAGAGAAGGAGGAGGAGATACCTTACAATGTTCACGAAACTCCTCTGGGCATTAATGATTACAGTTACATTTATTTTCCCTGCATTTATTTATTTAGGAACATTATTTAGGATCAAAAATGGATACTGTGTCACATACTAAAAAGACAATGATAAATTTTTAAAAACACTAGTCCAGCCTTTATGGTTTCTGTTTTGTGAGGGAGTGGGAGAGATGAAAGGATAAGTTATGGATGGCAAATACAATATTGTAAATGTTATACAAGTGCCATGGAAGTATGCAGAAAAGAACCAGCATATCTGGGAAAGTCTAAGAAGAATTCATGAAGGAGGTGAAATCTGAACTGGTTTTAAAGTATCAGTAGACATTTCTCAGTCCAGAAATTCTCATTTGGACTGAGAAAACATTCCAAACAGAGCAGCTTACACACACACACACACACACACACACACACACAAGGTCTAGTAAAAATATATGTGATGTACCTGAAATAAAGAAGTGGATACAAATGAGAGGGGTGGCAAGAAAGGAAGCTATAAAAATATTTTTGCTATCAAGATTAGAAAGTTGAGACTCAATGGTACAGATCCAGTATAATTGATTTAAGCATTTCCCTAATTGTTGAGAATACACAGTATTTCCAACGTTTCCCACATATTAAGCAGGGTGTGATGAATACCTTTCTGCACATATCTTTGACTACATCTCTAGCTAATGTTTAAGGATCTGATTACCAGAAACTAAGTCAGCAAAATAAACGGTATACTCCTTTTATGCATCTTGTAACATCTGCCGTATTTATTTCTAGAAAGATGCCAATTTATCAGTAGCATGTAAGATCAGTTTCACTATCCCCTTTGCCCAAACTAAATATCACCATTTAAAAAATAGTTGCTAGTTGTATGAGTGGAGACCAGGATTAGATTTTAGTTAAAATCTAAATTTAATTTAATTTAAAATCTAAATTTAGCATTATGAATATAAGGATCAGGAGTTTAAATTAATTCTGAAGTAATGAGAAACCCATTAAAGATTTGTGATCATTGAGGCAAAATAGCTAAATCGGCCTTCTTAAAAGATAAATTTTGGCAGGAAGAAATAGGATAAGATATTGACTTTCCTTGAGAACCCAATTTCATAAGCAGAGAGGCTCTCATAACCTGGTATAGCACTATCCAATAGAATTTTCTGCAAAGAAGGAAATGCTCTACCAATATGGTAGCCACAAGTTGCTTTTAATTACTTAAAATGTAGCTAGTGCAACTGAGGAACCGAATTTTATTTTATTTTATTTTATTTTTTTTACTGAATTGAAATCTAAATCACCCCCTATAGCTAATTACTATCCTATTGGACAGCACAGACTACAGTATTATCTATTCAAGACAGAGACATCAAGATAGGAGAAAAAGAGAGAGAGCAAAAACAGATTGAGTGAAAAAATTTAGTGACTATTTGGATGTGCAAAGTGAGGGAGAGGGTGAATCCTAACTGATATCAAGATTTAGAATAAGAGGAAGTAAAATATGCTCATGCAACCTGGAAGACTGGAAGAGAGGAAAGAAAAAGACTCAGAGAAGATTTCTCCCCTCTCTTTCCCTCTTTTTCTTTTTCTCTCTCTCTCCTCTCCCTCTCTTTATTCTCCTCGTTCCTCCTTTCAACAGACATCTCCTAAACTTGTCAAGAGGACATTGGAAATGACAAAAAGATTTAAACCGACCAGGAACCATGGTTTCATGTTTTCCCTAGATGTATTGATCTATATAAAAATGTGATAAGCTGTTGGCACTTAACCTATATATCAAACCTGCAAATACAAGCTGGTGCTTCTCACTGTCAGAAACTCCAATGAAAAGAGCACTGTCCTTAACACCAGAGAAAACTAACTGAATTCCAAAAGTAAGACAGGTTAAATATCCTGACTCCACAACTTAACGGCAATATCTATGTGAGAAATTACCCATCACACGGTAACAGCAACTATATTAATAAAATGTGTAAGTATAAATGTAAAAGAATAAATTTTAATGAGGGAACCCAGCCAAACTACCAAATATTGTATAAATAAAACAAAACAATCACATCAGGCTATTAGTTAAATCTATGTTGATGGAAAAACTATGAAGGAGAGTAAAAAAGTAACTAGTACTTCACCTCCACCTTTGCATATTTTCCTCAACTTTAAGACCTCATCTTAAACTCAGCTCTTCAGAAGAACTGATTCAATGCTCCTCCCTCCAATAATTATTCCCAAGTCTTTTCTTACTCATAATACTTGCCATATTATTTATTGATTTGTTTGTTCATTGTCTCTCTCCATAAATGCTAATATCTATGACAGTCTGTTTTGGCTTATCAGTTTACCAGTATTTAAAACAGTGTCTATTACATATAGGAGATGTTCAGTAAGCACTTTTGGATGAATAAGTAAATCTTATTCTTTTAAACCTAATTCACTTAGATAACAGGTATCTTTTACACAATGAATGGAAGACCTAATAGACTAGGGAGAAATTTCCACCAAGATCAAAGCGAGCCTGCTGAAGTCAGTTGACCAAATGAATTCTCACCAGACAAAAATGGGCCTTGAAGGTTCAATATGATCAGCTCACAGCCTAGTCTCCGGCATATTACTCATCCAGGAAAGCTTCATCTTGCTTCCAACAAAGACCTTGTTCATTAGAATGACTGTATAAATCAACAAAAGTAGATGAGATCATGGTATATTTATTTATTAAAAGACCTTCATTCCAACATAAAACCAATCCTAGATTTGCTAGTTATCAACTTCAAAGCACACTGATCCAGAGTATATGGTAAGCATAAATAAAATAGTCCTGGATCTTGTAACCACTTAAGGTAAAGCTTCTTCCTAGTTCATCAAGAGCATAGGAATCAGATACTATTCTTATTATGAAAAAAAAAAAAAAAAGAAAGAGAGAGAGATTGAAAGAATGTATATACTTGTGTATATGTGTCTGAGTAGGCCCTTCTGGTTTTCTGAAACTATGAATTCCAAAACCATTTTGTCCTAAGCCTTTAAAATCTTCACATTTATACCAGCAATATTTCCTTTCTTTGTAACATAATGAAAAAGAAAAAAGTGGCTCTTCACATATGGAAGCTGCTTAGAAACTCAGGCTTCAACATTATTACAAGCTTCTCTGATACTCACAATTAGGTCATTTTGTTCTCCTGTTAGATTTAAACAGCCTCACAAAACATCAGCATCAGATAAGGTCACTCTGAGACCATGAAAAACTGAGTCAAAAGCAAAGTCACTGTGCAAACCACAAAACACAAAATATCCCTTCTCCGTAAATGACTGACTGCTACTTCTTTACCAACTACAGCTGTGCCCTCATGCTAGTCTGCTCACCCTATAAATAAGATTCACTGAAATACTTACTATAAATTTCCCTGCTTTCTAACAGAGTGATCTCCTACTTCCTTAGAGCCTCACCAAAATTATACAACAAAAATCTATTAAGTCTTACTCCCCTTTTTTGAGATATCCACACTCCTTATCCAAAAAAAATTGCATTGGGTACAAAATCAATGTATAGAATTCTGTTGCATTTCTATACACCAATAATAAAGCAGCAGAAAGAGAAATTAAGAAAACAATACCTCCAAAAATAATAAGATACTTAAGAATAAACCTAGCCAAAGACCTATACTTTGAAAACTATGAAATACTGAAGAAAAAAAAATTGAAGATGGCACAAAGGAATGGAGAGCCATTTTATGCTCATGGATTGGAAGAACAAATATTGTTAAAATGTCTATACTAACCAAAGAAATCTACACATTTAATGTAATCCCTATCAAAATACCAACAGCATTTTTCTCAAATATAGAATAAACAATCCTAAAATTTATACAGAATCAAAAATGACCCCAAATAACCCAAGCAACCTTGAAAATGGAAATCAAAGCTAGAGGCAACACAATTCTGGATTTTGAGTTATATTAAAAAGCTGTAGTAATCAAAACAGTATGGTACTGGTACAAAAATAAACACATAGATCAACAGAACAAAAATAGAAAATCCATAAATAACCTCAAATTATATTGTCAGTTAATCTTTGACAAAGGAAAGAATATCCAACTGGAAAAAGACAATCCCTTCAACAAATGAAATTAGGAAATATATACTGGACAGCAACATGCAAAAGAATGAAACTGGACCACTTTCTTACATCATACACAAAAATAAATTCAAGATGGATTAAAGCCTTAATTGTGGAACCTGAAACCATTAAAATCCTAGAAAAGAGCACAGACAGTAATTTCTCTGACATTGGTCATAGCAACTTTTTTCTAGACAGGCCCTCTGAGGTATGGGAAACAAAAGTAAAAACAAAAGCAAAAATAAACTATTGAGACACATCAAAATAAAAAGCTTCTGCACAGCAAAGAAAACAGTTAACAAAACTAAAGGGCAACGTACAAAATGAGAAAAGATGTTTGCAAAGGACATATCAGGTAAAGGGTGAGTATTCAAGATCTATAAAGAACTTAAAAACTCAACACCCTAAAAACAAATAATTCAATTAAAAATGGGCAGAAGATATGAAAGACATTTCTCCAAAGAAGACTTACAGATAGCCAAGAGACATATGAAAAGATGCTCATCATCACTTATCATCTGGGAAATGTAACTCAAAACTACAACAGAAAACCAGTTTACACCTGTCAGAATGGCTAAAATCAACAACAAAAGAAACAAAAGGATGTGAAGGAGAAGGAACCCTCTTGCACTTGTTGTGGGAGTGCAAACTGGGGCAGACACTCTGGAAAACAGTATGGAGTTTCCTCAAATAGTTAAAAATAGAACTAACCCTACAATCTAGCAATTGCTCTATTGGGTACATGTACAAAGAATACAAAAACACTAACCTAAAGGATACTACTCATCCATAAAAAAGAATTAAATCTTGCCATTTGTATGGATGGAGCTAGAGAGTATAATGTTAAATAAAATAAGTCAGTCAGAAAAAGACAAATACCAAATTATGTCAATCATATGTGGAATCTAAGAAATAAAACAAATAAGCAAAGGGACAATAAAGAGAGACAAATCAAGAAACAGACTCTTAACTATAAAGAACAAATGATGGTTACCAGAGGAGAGTTGGGTAGGGGATGTGTTAAATAGGTGATGAGGATTAAGAAGTGAACTTGTCATGATGAGCACTGGAAAATTAAAATAAAAACTTAAATAAAAAGAAGACTGACTTCAGTCAGTTCTATTATTACTATTAAAAAAAGAAAGAAATGAAAAAGAAAAATATGCCAATGGAGTTAAATTCTCAAGGGAGATTTTATTCAAGGCTATTGCAATAGGGAAGAGAGATTCAACTCAGCTCCACTAAAACAAAAAGTGGGTAAGTTCACAGCCCAGGTCAAGCTAGTGGAAAAGTACTAGAAGACATTAAGTAAGAGGATGATCAGTGTGATTAGACCATCTGTGTTTACTAACTGGTGTTTACTGAATTTAGGTTCTTACCCTCCCAGAGATACTAGGAAACAGGCACACAATCTTCTCTGATGATTCCTTTTCAGAGGGAGAGCTGCCAAGTTGTGGAGAAACACATTTCTGTTATAAAACTGGAAAGAGGCTAGGAGAAGATATACATCCAAAAGGCAGAGAAAGAATTTATAAAATTTATGATAGTAAGTTTTCTAAACTAAATGTTTTAAGGAAAGGGAAGTCAGGGGCCTATAATCAGGAAGAAGCCTATCTACACTTTAGTCAAGCTGAGGGTTGTCTTGGATCAGTTCCTATGATGTCTGTTGTCTCTAGCTTCACTTAGTAATTTTTCAATCATAGATGTGTTCCTGGTGGTCTTCAGCTAAAGAGCATTGACAAAAGCAAGAAAAAAAAAATAAATTCAGTAACTGAGGAAGAATCATAGCTTGCTTTTCCACTCATGATTGACTTAACTCCATTCTTCTCAAATTAGAGGAAAAAAATTCCCCTACTAATATTTAGCACAACTTCTTGGTTGTTTGATGGATCCATCTCAAAAGCAAGATGAAAGCAATGTCTTCATGTACTCAATGGCTGGGTCATATTGACATTTTTTGCTAAGAGCATATTTAGGGTTTTAGTTGTTTTTTTTTTCTTGTCTGGACTAATTACTCAGGTCCTTTATTCCCAAACAGTTTATTCTGGTATTATTGACATATAAGAAACTGTACATATTTAATGTTTACAATGTGGTAGAGTTCAGAGATAAATATATGCTTGTAAAAACATCACCATAACCATAATCAATGTCATAAACACTGTTTCTACCAAAAGTTTCCTCATTCACTCCTCACTATTATTGTGTGTGTGTGTGTGTGTGTGTGTGTGTATGATAAAAATACTTAAAGTTTTGTTTTGAAATGATGAAATGATCAGATGTTCCAGGGTATCTTTAAAATACAATAATACCTACCAGGGTATCATTCTCTCAACATGGTAACTGCTAGGAATGTGATGATCTCCAAACATTCTTAATTCTTGTGAAATGCCTCATAACTCAAATTTAATAAAATAGCTAACATTTATCCAATTTTACCAAGGCCATTACTCTCTAAAGTTTTAGAAATGGTAGACCAAAACAAGATGTTTAGATCTAGTTCAAGAGTTCCAAAAATTACAATTTTCAGGCCAAATCCAGCCATGCCTTTATTTTTATAAACAAAGTATAAGTGGGACACAGCCATGCCCACTTATTTATGTACTGTATATGGTGGCCTTTGGAGCTACAATAACAGAATTGAGTAGTTGTGACAAAGGCCATCTGGCCTGCAAAATCTAAAATATTTACTATCCAGCCCTTTACCTAAAAGTTTGCCAGCCCCAGATCTCGGTTAAAAAGTGGAAAAAGAGCTTGCCAGAGACCTATTTAAATCTTTTTTAAAATACAAAGTCAAGTATGATTATTTTTTCCATATCAGGTTGCAGGTTGCAATATCTTTCAACTTGTACTTTTGTGTTAATAACATACACATTAATGTAGGCAAATTTCTATTACTTCATCCAAGAGAAGACCAAGAGAATATTAATTCCATCCTTAAAACATTATCTTTTCTGTTTATACTGAGAAGGACTAACAGAAAAAGAGAAGAGTGTGGGTGCTTATGAGCCCTTATGCCACCCGTACTGTACTTTTATCAAAACCTTGTCCAGTCTACTTCCTTTATGTTGCTTATTAAACAACTAATTCCCATCAAGTCCTCAAAACTGGCTGTAGTTTCACTCAGATACACAAAAAAACATATGCTAAAGACTTCCACTTTTAAAATTGTAGTATGACTTTCAGCATGGCATTATAGGTGACATTATAGACCAAAGTCTTACCCTGGGTTTGCAGGGTTGAATATTCTGGTTTCTCATCCAGCAACATGGGGGAAAGAAGCAAATGTCAGACACAGGCTATAATATCAAACAGAGATAGTGACGTTAACCAATACCTCTCCAAAATGAGTTTTACCTAAAAGGAATGCAAAAAGGAGAAGATGGACTCACATCCCACAAGAGACAATATGACATTAAAATCAGTAGAAGTAGATGGAAGTTCATGTTCTAGCACTGTTTTCAAGTCTATTTTCTTAGCACAGTTTCAGAATAGTAGGTTTCCCTAAGAATTTCAGAATGGCTGTAGGTTCTGCTTCCTGACAGTCTTCAATCCAAAGTCTAAGGAAAAACTAAGGATAGCCTTCTACTTTACCCCCAGAGAAAGTGAACCTGTTGCTGACAGAGGTCAGCAAGGAAATAAAAGGTACCACTCAGGGCCACCATGCTGTAGAATTGTCCTTTTGGTGAAAGAAGAGTAAAAAACAAAGTTATCTTCTTTCTCCCAGTTCTTTCTCTTCATTTTATTCATGGGATACTATCTCAGAAATGACATAAAACAAAAGGCTCGAGGGGGAAGGGGTCCAAAACAGTCTCTTCTAGGCAATCAAGAAGAAGAATCAAAGTTGTTTAATTAAGGTCTTCCCAAAGTTCCACCCATGCTGCTAGAGCAGGCAAATGTTGGGTACCAGAAACCTGCCATTTTTCCCTTTGGATTCATGCTCCACCAGGATCCTGATGATTAAAAACTACATCAAGAATGTTGAGGGGTATCATAAGGAAGAAACAGAATAGTTTTCATTAAATGCTTTAAAGACTACAGTATATAAAATGGGTGTGGTGGGGAATGAGTAGTGGAGTGCATACAGGAGAGAAGAAAGAGAGATCAGATTACTGAGAGAGATATTTGTTCTCCTGGTTCCCTTTTGGGTTGCCTCAGACTGGATTTTAGCTTCAACCTAAGTTCAAAACTCCTCTCAAGACAGCCATCTCTACATGAGTCCTTCCTTCCAGGTTGTAGTAACTGCCTCCCCCCTCCTCCCTTCAGGCCTAGGTCCACCATACTAATACCCAAGTTGTGCATTATTACTTTCCCTGAGTGTGCCTTTAGGCATATATTCCTTAGGAAACAGGCAATGTGGTAGCAAGGTATGGTGTGATAAAATATAAAAGAGAGAAGCAGATTTCTAACCTTTCCAAGCAACTGATAAAAATATTCACATTTAGAATATATCAGATCTTGTCTTCTCTACCTCCTTAACAATTTCAGTGGAAGTAACTTAGATGAATATGGAAATAGTCAATTCTCTACAGAAGCAAGGAAGCTGCAGTGAAGCCCATGATAAGAAAAAGTTGGCTGCTGCAAGAATTAGGCATAGAAAGAACACCATGACCTGCCATCTTGAAGAGGTGCTACAGGTAGGAATGTTTAGCTCTTCTCTAATGAAAGAAAGGAGCTTTCAAGTGTCTGAAATCCCTCTGACCACCAAGAAGTCAAAGAAAAGTCACAATTTTATAAAAATATCTAAGAACACACTAGGCAGAACATCACTGTCATGCCTACTTTAGAACCTGCCCAACTCTGACCAGGTGAAATCA